>PDGT01000099.1:666513-699986 GCA_003671415.1 Megathymus violae | reverse complement strand
TTCCACGGTACAGTGCGGACGGAACGCGGTGAGGCAGCGAGACCCACGCACCGTCCACATGGAACGTGCAGTGTCGCACCGTCGGTCGGGTGCAGCGCGCCAGCAAGCGACGGTCTGTTTTGGACGCACACCGTGCCATCGATTAAACGTCAGGGTGACGTCGCGTTGACGGAACGTGGTTCTTATGGTGGAGGTTGACTTTATTACGTTTTAATAATATGTATTTCAAATCCATCGTTAGGGCACGTCTCGCCCATTCGCTTAGTGATAAGGAGTAACATGAATTATATTATTGTTTCGCAGCGCCCGCGGCCGCCGCCCTCTTCGCTCTCGACGAGCTGGCCTTGGACGACGAGTGAGTATCCCCACACTGAATATTAATGAAAACGTTTCGCATACCGACGACATAAGTGTAGGTATTGTTAAGTTCCCGTTATCGCTGTGAACTTTTAAATATATTAAGCACCCGATGCGGACCGTCGCCGTCTGTGTGTCGAATTAAATCGGCACCGGCGCGGGCCGAGCGGCAGAGCCGACCGCCGGCGGGCGGTTCGGACTCTGTGTACGGTGTCAGCCGGTGCAGTGACAACAGTGTTCACGAAGTGGAGGCAACGTATGTGCAGTGTAATATCAGATATTACCATGACCGTTACAAAACGAGTACGATCAGGCCCGGCACCGATGGGACGTTTAAAATACCATCTTTCAGATTGTACTTGCAGTATTTAAGGCACGACTACCGTAACGGCGTCGCTCGGTAACGCGGAGGAAATAGGAACGCGAACAAACTGAACCGACGAACGAGTGGAACGGGAGTCTGATGTCTCCCGGCGTTTTTTTATTGTTTTGTCCTTTTGTTTATTGACGTGACGTCGTTCTCCAGCGACGAGGAGGGCGCGGAGTTCAGCGAGTCGGCGGCGGAGCGCGAGGCGCGCCTGCAGCGGAGGAAGGCGCGCCTGCTGGCCGCCGCGCGCCGCCGGTACCTCGAGCGGCGCTCGCCCGCCGCCCCCCGCAGCGACAGCGACCGAGTGCGTATCGAGCGACAGCCCCGGGCCAGCGCCACATATATCACCGACGTGTAACCGACACGGGCCGGTGTTATCTCACGTTATTCGACGACGACGGCCTCCGTACGTTTCGTACAGGGAAGGGCCGATAGACCGCAAGGCGTGTCGCCCCAGGGACGGTGCGCTCGACACCCATCAGTGAACTCTGTGCCGCGGTCATTGAAAAATAAAAACAATACAAACGTTGCACGCTCGTAATAATTAATATTTTTATACTTACATTAATATTTTATTATGATGTTCAATTTTGTTGGAGAACTCCATCTCGTGTCGCTCACTTTTGAATAACATCGGTTACGGTACAATGCGACCTTCCTCGTGGACGTGTCAATCGACGATAACGGCGGCGGTGCGTCCCGTTGCAGGGGGGCGGCGGGCGCAGCTGAGTGTTCCGGCACGTGCTGGCGCGGCTGGCGCGGCCGGAGCTCGCTCCGGTGTACGGTGGTCGGCGCCGGGCCGGCGGCGAAGCGGCGCGTGCGGCACGTGACGACCGACGACGGTGTGAGATCACCGGCTCCCGACTTGCTCCGCCGGACCGACGTTCTGCTCTGTAGAAGGACCTCGTCTTTCCCGGATTCGCCTCGGCACCCTCGGCGTTCAGTTTCACTTCAGATGTAAAGCCTGATCGGATACATTTGGAAGAGACAACCGTTGAAACCACTTGCCAAAACAGAATCGCGCAACCGTAGCTTCCGTAGACGTTCTCTTGAAATGGACAGTTATGAGTGTCTAAGATAGTCTGTAGCTAGTGTTTTAAATGGCAACACCGAAGAGGAGAGGGTAGGAACTCGTTTCTGTTTAGTTTGAAGATTTTTTTCACTTGCGCACCTTCGAGTGTCACACGTCGGTATGTCAACGTCGATAAGTACTTAATTAATCCCGACGTCGACTGGCCGAGACCCCGTCGGCGCGACCGCGACCGGTGTCGCCGGCGCGCCGTCGGGGACCTTTGACGGTTGAAGTTGTAAATATTTACTGGATGCTCCTGTTGCGACTCGACACGCACGCACACGTGAGGTCGGAGGGGGCCGAGCGATGTGAGTCTTGTCTCCCGCAAAGTTCTCAAAAGACGATTGTACAGCCGGCGACACCGCGGCGCTGCGAGCCTTGCTCCCCAGTGATTCCCTCGACCGCGTCGTATCGACGTCGCACCGTACTAGGTCCCGGGACGTGATAGACGAGAGCGGGTTGTCGATAGCCATGTTTGTAGTGATATTTTAGATACGTGATTTATAAATTTGTCGGATTGTTTAAAATCAACGAAGCGGCGAGGTCCGCCGTCGTTGTCGTGCGGCGGCCTGGCGGCGGTCCGGCGGTGAGCCGCTCGTGTCCGCGGACGAGTTATTTTTCTACAGTGAGCTTAGTCGAGAGTGTATTTTTGTATGTACCAATTTGTGTGAATGTGTCAGCACGTCATACCGCAGGTAGCGTACCGTGTCGGTGGAACGATTCAAATATTTATCCTGTTTCACAACGTTTGCTTTTAAACTGAGATATCGCAAGCAATAATAATTGTATACGAAATCATTACTGAAACGATTACTTTAATTTTCCAGTACACACATGCGTATATGCAGGTAGTTGAGACAACATTCGCCGCCCGCGCGGACCGGCGCGTGCGCTAAACGTTAATGTAATATAATCAATATTTTATTAAATTATTCTGAATGTAACAACTAGTTATAGATGTCGATGTAAGGGCGTTGTCTTTCATTGTTAATTTTGTTTTGTGAGCCGCGCACCTGTAACCGTGTATACTCTACGCTGTACGTGTGTACGCTACGAGCGGTCGCGCCTCGCCGTCGACGTCGACGTCGACCGACGGCATTATGCAAAGTGCCGCACGTCAACTACTCGTAACTTTCTGTTCTCTACGCCGTGTATACGACACTCGCACCGCCGCACGGTGTGCAGTTGGTTTCGTTCCAAGTGAAGGTTCCTTCGGCGGCGGGTGCAGGCGGCTCACCGTTGTACCGACGGCCCGCAACTAGTAGTCTGTCACATCGGGTCCCTGTACTTACTTGCTGTACCGTATCGTTATTTACGTTATTTTTTTTACTTGTCTGTTTGATAATGAGCAGATATATTTTAGAATTATAATAATTGTTAAACTTTTGTAATTATCCATAAAATTGATTGAAGACTAGTCAAAATAAAATTGATAAGATGAGTTGATGTTTAATTTTAATGCCACACGTGTAAACTTTACTATTATACTACACAAATATCGATCTCGAACGATCAGCATATTTGTGGTAAAACAAAATATTATCGATCAAGTGCATAGTGTAATAGTAAACTGTAATGGCCCATCGGGCAACCGGAGGAGCCTGATAACACCCTTGGATAATAAAACGAAGTAATTCTTCAGACAACAAATTACTCATAGTTTCTGCTGACCAGACCGGTCGCCGTCTTTGTAGGTATCTATTGAAAAAGAACAAAATTGCTTTTAGCCATTGACAATAATAAATATCCAGCCAGAGCTTGAATGCAGGGTGAAAATAACAAAGTTGCGAATTCCTTAAGTTGTTCAATGGTAGCGATCACACCTCACAGCAGAACAGTTTCTGTGCAGGTGTGCATAATCATGTGTGGATTTATTAACTACAACCAAGAAAATGGAATTTTCAACAGCACTCAGGTTATTGGAAATGGTAAGTCAACACCTACCATTGTTACACACTACATATTACATGTAGTGCTTGTCTCATTCATAACTCGAAAACCCTTAATAAAACAGATGAAGATAAAAAAAATAGTTCATTACCACCATATTATAGTATTGGGGCGGCCTAGAATACTCCGCCCCCAATCCCATGCTGACAAAACACGGTGTCGTAAGAGGCGACAGAAGTCAGCCTGCTTGGTGGTAGGGCTTCGCGTATCAGTATTATTATTAAGTGATTAATATTGTTACTGATATTATTATATATCCGTAAAACCTGCCTGGCTAGCTACCACCCTCCTGCTTGAGTCAGCCGCCAAACGACTTGTCGTGTTCCGGCTGTGGGCTTAAGAGCCAGTTCTTTCTTTTTTAGCTTCTTCTAATTTCCTGGCTGACAACGCATCAGTGATACCTTTGGTCTTGCTGATGTCCATGAGCGACGGTGACCACTTACCATCAGGTGACTCGTCTGTTCGTTTGTCGGCTATTAACATAAAAAAAAAATTGCCACCTTGTAATTTGTTGAAATACTGAGTACATAAAAAATGGAACTATAAATATCAAACCTAATCATGTGTAGTTAATTTCTATTGTCTGGGGCTTTATGTACAATGTACAAATATTACCATAACTTCAGATTACACTTTACAGAATCTTCAAAAATATAAATTAAAGTAAAATGTGTAGTTTTATTGGATTTATTTTATAACAATTGACAATTGAACAGAGCAAACTTAACCTATGAAGTTGACAACAACTATATGCAGTACAAGGTGTGCAAATATAAAGTCAGCGAAGCCTCTTTCTGGGCTGAGACCTTGGAATTCATTTTTGTTCTCCGGATTAACTTGCAGGCGTAGACAAACTGAAAGATAAATTTAAAATACATTACTTAAAATCTGCACGAAGTCACTTTGAAGTATAAATATGCCAAATATTTTTACAAAACGTGCCTCATATTGAGATAACCAAACAAAGGAAACAGAAATTTGCTAGTTATCCTATAAATATTTTTGATTCTAGCAATATATTTATTGCTGGACATAGCCTTATGTCTACAAAGTTACAGCAGTTGGATCGGCTTGGACTTGAAAATGCATGTTATATCTAAAATTATAGTTTTGTTCTATTTCCACATAATATCTATAACCTCAACCCTTACGAGTAAGTCGAAAACTACCAATTTGAAAAATTCTTATGCGAATCTAAAGCTACATTGTCTGTGAGTAACATAGGACATATTTTATTTTCAAGAAGTTACGAGATCCTCAGAAAAATTAAAAAGCAAATCGAGTTTACTACCCACTTATATATTGCTTACCTGCTAGGACAAACGAGCTTACGGTTGATATAAAACCACTCAAGAAAGAGTTGAAGGGGAATGTGCCGACAAGGCAGCAGTATATGAACTGTACTACGGCAGTTAAAAAAATATACAGTAAATACGCGTCGATTATCTTCAGCTTCTTGGAGGTTCGAGTCGTATACTCCTGATACAATTTGGGAATTACAGATAAAATCGACGTCATCTTATTTTAAAATAATTGTTGACCGGCTTAAATTATAACAACTATCTCTCAACCGTGTCACTAAAACGACGTTACCGTAGGATTACTTTTAGACATACAGAGTTGACAGATTTATTTGTTGACGTGGTCTTAAAGAATATTTTTAAGCGCTTTAGATTGGAGTCAAGTTTTTTGGCATCAATCTCTTCCTTTATGATCCTTTTAGCATGGGGTTAACAAACTGTAGGTTACCACAGCATACTGCTAGTGAAGAAAGTTTTATTACTCTTCTATAGATTTTCAATTTTTTTGTATATAATTTGATTGAGGTAATAAATCAATGAAAATAAACTTTCAAAATCTATTGAAGAGTATTGAAAGATTTTCTATTGAGTAATATAGATAAATAGAAATGTTAGGAATCGAAGTCAGTGGCTAAAGGAAAATAATATAATCAGTTGACTAACAGCCACTGAATTTCGGTGTTCCTCAAGGGTCTACCCTGGGCCCAACACTATTCATAATTTACGTTAATAATATATGGAAATTATCTGCGACTAACTATGCCAATTTCACATACGCAGATGATACTGTGTTGCTGATTTTTGGTAATGATTGGCCGGAGACTTGTAGAAATAGTCTCACAAATGTACTTTTATGACATAATAAATAGCATATAATCTTTTCACTGTCAACTTAATAAATCCGTCAAGACTATTAAGTTCTCTCAGTAAGGCAGCTTTTCATCATTCAAATTATTCTTCCAACATACTTTTCTATGCAATTTAATTAAAAAATAACGATGCCTTACAATGTGCCCACCAACAGAACGTAAAACATCACTTGCTAAAGCACATCTCAATGTTGAAGAAAATCATTATAAATAAACAAACTGATTTATTTGTAACACTAAGCACTTTGTAACCATCACGCATCATGCATACACATACACAGACACAAACGAACACACTTAACACAACGCTCGCATGCTATCACAATTTAATTAATTTTGGTATAAACCTCAAATGTACGATCTCCCTAACGACTGGCAATACCAACCAACCGGGGACCTTCTGGCGTATGCCACTCACATATGGAGCGAGGCTCTCGAGAAAAACGGGGAGGCGCTAGCCGGCTCCCTTGATGTCTCGAAGGCATTCGACAAGGTCTCGCACGCTAGCCTGTTAAGCAAGCTTCCAGCTAATGATATAGTATTTACTCTAGTTTTATCGGCTGAATAAAGGACTTTCTGAGTGAAAGTTTTTTCCGAGTTGTCGTCGATGGTTGTTCATCCCAACTGAAGGCGATAAACGCCGGAGTTCCTCAGGGGTCCACCACTACACCATTCTAATCCTGCTACACATCAATGATTTGCTCGAGCTTGGTATTTATGGGTATGCAGATGACAGCACAGTAGTGAAGAGATACCTGCCGAGGGCTTGGGCCGGTAAGGACGAAATACGGTCGGAAAGAGAGGCTCTGGTGAAATATATGAATCTCACACTTCGGGCAGTGTCTATATGGGACGATTCCAACATAGTAAGATTAAACAAAATCGCAGACGTGACTGTTCTGCCAAGAGGAGCCCGTTTGCCTTAGCTCCTACTTTTCAGAATGTATCTTGGAATCCACTGACCATCTTCAATTGTTGAGAGTTGAAGTTACTTCAAAGCTCAACTTCGGTCGGTTCATCGAGTCCAAAGCTTAAGTGTCTGGAAGGAAACTCGAGGTTCTTGCAAAGGTGCTGTGGTACTTCAATTCAATTCAACAACTGTTAATCCTATACAAAGATCAGGTCCGACCATGTGTGGAGGACTGATGTCACATTTGGACTGGTGCTGTCAAATCGATAAGCTGATTAGTAAGTTATCAGCTTCGGACTCGATGAACAGGCGTGCAAAGAGGCTTACTGGTGTCCCAAATCTGTTAGAAAACGATTTACAATGCATTGAACATGGGCGCAGGGTTAATAATTCCCCCGTCGCCGTTTCATCGAACGACCTGACGTACGGCATGTATTCCCACCCTTTGTCGTGAACATTATGCGTGTGCGAACAACGCGGTTTGCATCGTCATTCGTTACGCGCACTGCAAACGACTGGAATAGCTTGCCCGCTTCGGTGTTCCCGACTACATATGATGTGGCAGTCGTCAAGAATACAGAGTCTTAGACTTCATGCCATCAGGTGGGATTGTTGTCCAGCATTAACTTATTAATTAGAAAGAAAAACTAAACAAATTCCGACTTGTGTAATGAGCAAATGCACATAGGTAATTTTATAGTAATATATATATATATATATATATATATCGTTAAAATTTTCAATTGTTAATAAAATTACAGTAGCATTAATTTTAGTATCAATATCCTTGCACAGATAGCATTCAAACCGATGGAGAACAATAATGTTTAATCAATTAATTTCAGTTTTATATTGGTGAAAAAAAAATGATATAAGATATTTAGTAGGGTACAAATAAATATATATATTTATATTAATTTGTAATTATTTAATAAAAGTAGAAATTAACTTAAACCTGTTTTTATATATTAGGTAATTGTTTCTATTACAACTAATAAGTATTTATATACATATGTAAGTCAATCAAATGCATGCGTACAAATCACAGAATAAGAAAAGTAATGATACTATTACGTGTCAGGATCTGCAGGCTCGTGAAATGCCACAATAGTTCCACTATGTTAGTATACTGTCATATATGAGTTCCACAGACTTCCACTTTATTTCACAATCGCTATCGCACTCGTAGATCACAGGTCAATTTCGTCTCAGAGTGAGCGAAATCTTCGCTTTCATATTCGGGAACCGAATGTTCTGTGGGCGACCCTGCCCGCTATTTATATCGATTTCCTGGCCTTCCAGACTTTTCTATGCCTTTCATAAAAAGTCAATAATAATACCCGGAAATCGTCATAACAATAGTGGGTCAGGTAAATATTCCATATTCGCCCCTTTAAAGTTAAGCAAACGGACGAGAGTAGCTTGAAGTGTCGTAGGTAGTTTTTAATACTACATGGGTTTTTTTTATTATCTCTCTTGTTTGTGGCCGACCCTTCCAGAAGTTTCGTAAGACTGCCACCCTCGTCTTTTCGACCAACCTTTCGAGAAGCTTCGTAACAATACAAACAAGTATGATAAATTTAATAACACGTATCTTGTTTTTTTTTAAATTATGACATTAAAAAGTTCGTGGAATGAAAGGGTTTTAAATAAAATAAAACTATAAATCTATTTTTCCTTTTCAATATAGTCTCCCTTAAGCTGAATACATTTATTACATCTATGAATTAACTTTTCTAAACCATCATAAAAATATTTTTTATCTTTTGCCTCAAAATGAGCCAAGATTGCCTCCTTCACCTCATTGTCGTCGGAAAATTTCTTTCCCCTGAGGTCTTTTTTTAAATTGGGCAACAAATAAAAATCACTTGGGGCTAGATCTGGACTGTAGGGTGGGTGGACAAGTGATTCGAAGCCATGCTTGTGCAGAGCGGCCATTGCAGCTTTGCTCTTGTGAACCGGCGCGTTGTCCTGCAAGAGCAATACACCTTTGGTCAATTTTCCTCGACGTTTTTCCTTGACGGCCTCTTTTAATTTTTCTAATATCGTTGCGTAGTATTCCCCAGTTATGATCCTTCCCTTTTCTTTGTAATCAATGAGTAATATTCCTTCACAATCCCAAAAAACCGTAGCCATCAACTTTCCAGCCGACTCAGACACTTTGAACTTCTTTGGGGGCGGTGTCCCCTTTTTATGCCATTGCATGGACTCTTGTTTCGACTCAGGCTCAAAGTGATGAACCCAGGTTTCATCTCCAGTAACAATTTGCTCCAAAATCTGCGCAGGTTTGTCTCCACACAATTCCAAAAATTGTTTTGACGCATCGACGCGCTGCTTTTGAAGCGGCGTGAGCATTCTCGGTACCCATCTTGCACTGACTTTTGTCATACCCAAGTGGTCGTATAGGATGCGCAAAATGGTGGTATCTGATACTCCAACTAATGCAGATAACTGTTTTTTTTTCAAACGGGTGTCCTCCAATACAAATTTTTCCACTTTTTCGACGATGTCTCATGTGGTGGCCTCAACTGGCCTTTCTGAGCGGGGGTCGTCTTCAATCGAGTCCCGACCATGTTTAAAAAGTCCATGCCACTTGTAAACCATTGATTTACCAGGACAGTGTTCGCCATAAACGGTTTCCAATTCATTCAAAATGGTCTGAGCGTTTTTTCCTTGCTTGGTAAGGAACTTTATCACAGCACGATGTTAAATTTTCTCCATAGTTTCAGTTTTCTTCCGGATTGACTTGTTTAGCAGGCGACTGTTCGTAAATGAATGACGCAATAGTCAGTCAGTCAGAGGCTTCCTACACAGCGTGCAGTCCACTTGGGGTGCCGGCCTACGTGTGGGAGTGCGGGACTCGAGGTAACCCTCCTTGCCCGGGCGTAAACTCGAGGGGGACAACGGGCTCCTGGTGTTGTTAACCCCGCTGTTTAGCGAGGTGGTAGGACTTTAGGCTCGCAATCTTGCGACAGGTAGCAGTCTCCCCCAGATGGTCGGGGGGGGACCGGCGCTATGAGCCCCTGCGGGATCGGGAGACCGTCGGGCGGCCTGCTATGCAGGGGCGCGAACCTTCGGAGATGTGGGTGTGGTCCGCCGTCCGCTCTGTCGAACATTCGACGAGCACAGCGGACCACAAACTCCTTAATGGTCGGGATCTTGAGGTCGCGCGCGACTACGTCAATACGGACGTAGCGGCCCGCCCTAACGATCGTGCGTAGGGCCAGATTCTGCTGCGCTTGCATGCGCACGCACCGCGACCTAGCTGCCAACGCGTACCAAGCCGGCGACGCGTAGGTAAGGCGCGATCTGACATAGGTTTTGTAGATACCAGCCTTGGTCCTCAGGGGTAGTTGGGATGCCAGCACCGGTTGGAGCATCGCTCGTGCTGCCCGCGTATGTCGAATGAATGAAATAGGGCTGAAACTTAGCATATATACTAATGATTAGCACTAATTAGTATGACGCTAAGCAAGCCCACTCCATCGCCTCCATTCCACGAATGAGAATACTTTACGTTTTTTTTTTCACTTTATTTGGGTCAACAAACAGTACACGACAAGGTTTACAATATAATAGATATGATACATTATTTTACATCACTAACCAGCAAACAACATGTACGTACATTATTATTTTTTATTCTGAAATCATTATCTAATTATCCATTTCGTTTATAACAATAGAACTAATTCGATAATTATCCTTTTACTGAGTTATTATTATCATAAAGACGGTCAATTGTTTCTTTTCAACAGATGTAATGACTGATAAATTGAGTAGAATAGGATTGATTTTTATTTGCGGTTGGTTTCACTGCAGTCGTGAATTTGAGATCTCTTTACAGTCGGTTATTCATTTTCACCGTCATCAATTGTATCATCTTTGTCATGCATTCTCAATTCAAAAATTCTCATCAGAGATGAAAATGTACAATGTATGATGGAACTATTAATATCAACATTCAAACATTCAACTTTATTACATGTACCACATGCAACCTACATACATATATCATAATAATACCTAGTCGCAATTGTCTCTGTATTTAATTTTGGATAATATTATGCATGTTGAAAATTGCTCTGATAGTTTTCTTAAGAAGAGTGATATTGACTATATTGTTACATGTCAGGATACGCAGGTTCGTTAAAATAATTCCACAGAGACTATATTGCATTTTAACTCACAGTGAGTAGGAAAAAAAGCTCATAGCATGGATCATGTTCAATGTTACAGTGGAAATTTAAAATGAATTTAATACTATCATTAATATATTTAAAAATTAAATAACATACTTATAAATTCTCTTACAAATGCAGTATTATTTTTAAAGGGGAGAAATGTAAGAGATTGTAATGTTTGTAGCCACACTGTTATAGCATAAAAGAAGATAACACCCAGTCACTATGGTCAACCATTTATTTGGTTTTATATTTTGTAATTGTTTCAAAAAACTGATCATAAAAAGTTCAATAATTGCCTTAGCACAGTAGCTGCACTAACAGTATTATTAGAAAGCATACTTGTTATCATTTTGTTTGCGTGTCAAATTTTTGGTTTCTTAGGCAAAGAACCAAAAGCTGATATAACAGTGCTTTTTGTACCGGTGACATTGCCAGTTAAGGGCTGCTGCAGCAAGCCAGGCTGTTTGATAGCAGGCTTGGCTGCCACATTAGGAGCTGCCTGGTCCCATTTGGATTTTCGTTTCTTCTCATCGTCGCTTTCAGGTTTCTTGGCAACCCCAGTAATAAAATCAATCTTTGACAATCTTTCCTTCTTTTCCTTTTCTCTCTTATTCATTTCCTGCATTTGTACTTTAGCTAGTTCATCATAGTATGACTCCTTACCCCATCTTAGTGGATCATATATTTCTGGTGGGTAGTTGGTGTCTAACTCATTAATGTCACAGAACTGGATCAGCTTTTCGTAAATACTAGGGTTTCTGAAGTTCTTCTTGTCTTGAATAATTTTATTCATATCCAGACCTTCGGTCATCATTCGTGCGTAATACTTGGCGATCAAGTCCTGTAGTTCTTTCGGGCACTTTCCGGGCGGCTCAGGCGGAATGGCGACGCCGTCCTGCGAGTCGTCTGCGTCGGAGCGCGCAACCGCCTCGTCCGTGTCGGTCTCCATCGACAGTCGCCTCATGTCATCTCGGTTCTCCACGTTTGGAGAAAGCTGATCCTCATCCGAAACTATGGTATCATCCACGTAGGAGACCAGCCTGCGCTTTGGAGACTCGGGCGCAGACGCCGGCGGGACTATTTCCGTTACTGGCCTGGGGCTTGTCGGCACCGATTGAGATGCTCTTGGCTCCTCCTTTTCTGGGGTCTGTTGTCCATCTTCCATATCTTCCTCGCCCTCAGAATCCGTGTATGTAGCAGTAAGAGAAGCTAACGCTTGGGACGTCATGGTAAATTCAGTATGTAGTAGTCAGTTCAACCAAATAATTTTAAATATACCTTTATAAATCAATAATGTTTACTCTTATCGAAATTAATCTTTCAATTCATTTTGATACGAAAAATGAAATGTCAAGTTGACAAGTCAGTAATTGTTCAAATCAAACACCCTCAGGCTGCTCAATCTTATGCCGGTCACTTACATGCGCGCGAATACACGAACCTACAAGTGTAGAACGACCTTCGCAAATGATTATGCGAAGTTTTTGATGCATTCGTGGTTTTCCAAGCTGTGTCGGTTTTTTGTCGCACATCAAAGCGCGCAAACTTCGAACGTTCGCGTAGTCTCCCACACATTCGTGCGACCAGTTGCGCACACCATTGCATAGATGATAGATGTCTACATTCTTCGTAGTTTGCAGCGTCTACTATAATTACCATAAACGTAACTACTAATATGTACTTTAGTAGTAGTTCCAGCTACTCTCAATATTGGAAATAGATAAAGTGTAGGAGGATGCGCAAATAGATTTGCATACTCATATGCGAACCCATTTGCTTATCAGCCCTTCACATACGTGCGAACATTCGTACAAATTTCAAACCTTTGCGCGCATGTGAGTGACCGGGGTTAGAACAAATAATGTGGAAACTGGACGACTATAATGACGCAAAGATAGGGAACATGTCAATTTTCTTTGAACTTGCCTAGCTGTTATGATTTTTAATTTTGTAGTATAATATATTCCACAAAATGGGGAGTATTACTAATTATGAAATACAGATGGCACTTTTTCCAATATTACATGTTTGGTTTAATGTTCTCAACATAGATGTCGCTTAATGATACTTATAAATGATAGTACAACAAAACATTATATAAAATTATGTAGATATTCAAATAATACTATACATTAATATTTAATGTCGAATATATGCATTGTAAACTGTAAATTAAATATTTCAATATTTTTACATTAACTATAACAATTCTTATATGCGTATAATCTATAACCATTACCAACCAATAACTGATCAATTTCTCAACGTCAAATGTCATTTTAAATTTTTCATACTGTATTTCATAACGCCTTGCTCCGGAATTTTCATATTTATAACACCTATATGAATTAGTTTCGTTTTACGTTTCGAAAAAGACCTTTTTATCGTTAAATACCATCATGTTAACATGTCACCCAGCAAAAATTGTTGTGTACCTGGATATATTAGTAGCGAAAGTGTGTTTAATTGTAACCTTTTTCAATCCATTTCTTTTTAAAAGATTTGAAGTTTATGCTAAATTTGATCCTCGATCTTACGATTCAATTTCTAATTTTAGGTTTCCTTAATGTACTTCATGGGTTCTAGAAAAGACAGAGAACGATTTAACACATGGTTATAAGCCATAGGTGGAAACCAAATATGTCGCGATCATTCTGAGGTAAATATTTATGTCGCAACAATAGGATCCGCTCGATTGCATTGCCTAAGTTAAATATGCCAGGTATATTCAAAGAATAAACATCTTTCCATATTTTATATATATTATACAAAAATGAAGACTTTTTTGGAAAACTTGTTATCTATACTAATATTATAAAAAAAGAGTGCAAATTATATGAGTTAGTGTGTATGCAAAAAGTAATTTGAAAGATTCTTGTCCCATTTGACGACATTTTTATGTTAATAGCCGACAAACGAGCAGACGAGCCACCTGATGGTAAGTAGTCACCGTCGCCCATAGACATCAGCAAAACCAATGTATCACTGATGCGTTGTCAGCCAGGAAATTAGAAGAAGGTAAAAATGAAAGAACTGGCTCTCAAGCCCCCAGCCGGAACACGACACACACTTGAAGATGGGGGTGGACTGGTAATAAATAAATCTTTAAACTTAATGTAATGTATTGTATTACAGCTTACTTTAAAATAAAAAAGGATTTAAGTTTTTATGAAATTACAGTAGCTAAATATTTCCCTTATGTTTCAGGTGTATATTCAATGTGTACTGTTTTATTTTCTGATGAAAGACCACCATTGCAAGAACTTGTAAATTTTGTTAATTGATCAATATGATCAGGTACATATATGATAATTTATACACACATATGCAATTGATTTAGAAACACTTATGAAGAGAGATATTTGTTATATCACTTTTGTTTAAGTCTATGAGATTCAAATATTTTCTTCCCAATGTGTAGATTTGTCATTCAGTCTAGTTTGAATCTTATATACACCTGTAATGTACATACCTTATCACCATTCAAGTATCACCATCAAGATTAATCTTGGTGATACAGAGCCTAATGGCCTCCAACGGGGTAAACCATTTGCTATAGCCTCATCCATTGTTCAACTGGGCACACTTCAAGCTGGATTGGTTGGCTTGGACTACAGCATTGATTCCCAAAGTGGTCCAGGTGGACCCCCAGGGGTCCACGGCAGACTCGACGAGGGTCTACGTTGCCGTGACCAAAAAATAGGGTTGCACAATTCGTAAGCGGGGGTCCACAAAAATTTATCTGGATTCGATACCCTGATTAGAAAAAAGGCATTTAAAAAGATTACTTCAATGCAAAGTATATATTATTTATCTATCTTGTAATAAAATTCAAATCTTTTTTAATCATTTCAAATATTTTTAATCAATATAAATGCCTTTTTCCAACTAGGGTAGTGAAGAACTAAAATGTTGGCTTGACTTCGCTTATCAATGTAGGCAGATAATATTTATTTAAGAAACTCAGCGACTTTTACATGTAAAAACTTGCATATTCCATATTCAGTACAACGTGTCGTGACTTGCAAAGCGCCGCCGCACCCGACTATTTATTTTCCGACTATGTGGTGGTTCACTCAATCATTAAATATATTTTCATAAATTGTTCGTGTCGTTCCATACTGGTCGTAACGTGCATTAAGGTAATAAATAAATAATTAAAATCGCGGAGTTTTGATATGAAAGTATTATTTAAAAGTATTTTACATCGAATTTACAGAAATATATCAAAGTCACCGGTACTTTGTTGAATTCATTGGTTAATTTTACCCGTTATTGAAGAGGTTTTAAAAACTGTTCTGCACAAATCCTCATTTGACATACTCAAAAGAATTCCTTTGAGTAACAACACTGTACAAAGACGAATTGATGAAATGAGCTCTAATATTGAAAGTTTCTTGGGTAATTATCTACTAACAACTCATTTTTCTATTCAACTGGACGAGTCAACTTTACCTGGTAATGAAGGATTATTGTTGGCATATGTTCGATTTGTTATGAACGGAGAAATTCATGAAGAGCTACTATTCGCGAAAACTTTGGAGACGGACACTAAAGGTAAATCAATATTTAATGTCCTGAGTGATTTTTTTAGGGATAAATCGATTCCATTTACAAACGTTATTTCGGCGGCAACAGATGGAGCTCCTGCCATGGTCGGGCGATATCGTGGGTTTATAAGCCATCTTAAAAGAATTATACCAAAGGTAACTGCAATTCACTGTGTCATCAACCGACAACACCTAGTAGCGAAAAATTTGAGTGATAGATTGCACCAATCGATTCAATTTGTGATTAATGCAGTTAACAAAATAAGAAGTAATGCATTGAATACGCGTTTGTTTGCACAATTGTGCGATGAAAATGATGAAGACTTCCAACGATTCCTCTTACATACTGAAGTACGCTGGTTGTCGAAAGGTGCATGTTTCACAAGATTTTACTCACTTTTAAATCAGTGTTAGATTTTCTGGAAAGTAAAGATCCAGATTTAAAAGAAAACCTGATCAATTCGAAAGCAGACATCGCGTATTTGACGATGGAAATACCACCATGTGTTACAAATCTATTTGATGAAACGGAAGTGGAGAATGTGATATTACAAGAGGAGCTACTCGAACTTAGCACTAATGAGGAGCTGAAGGTGAAATTTAAAAGAGGATATCAAACATTTTGGTTGCAGGCAGAAATACTCGAAAAATATCCTGGACTGTGGAGAATTGCGAGAAAGTTTTTGATAGCGTTTCCGTCGTCATATCTTGTCGAAAAAAGTTTTAGTGTCGTTACAAACCTTTTAACAAAAAAAAGGAGCAAATTGAATATCACAGAACGGGGAGATTTGCGGTTATTCCTAACAAAACTGAAGCCAAATATTGATAATTTGCTGTCAATCCATCAAGTACATCCATCCCATTAAAATTATGACTATTTTGTCATTGTCATTGTAGAAATTATTAATGTTTAATTTTCGACTGAGTAATTGTGTAATAATAATACATATTTTAATAAATAACACAAGCAAATATATTATTTTTCTTATTTTTTTTTTTTTTTTACCACACTGAATGAGGAGTTTACTAAATAAAATAAGTGAGAATTGATTGGTTCCTTGTGCTGTGAGGAGATGTCAAAAAAGTGAAGTTGAATGGCATCACTTTTTTGATTGACCAACTTTACTTTTTTGACATCCACTCACAGCACAATCAATTAATTAACCAATCAATTCTCACTTTTTTCGAAAACTGTTAATTCGTGGATGGAACGCAGCCGCAACGCAAATTTCCATAGTTAGATCTAATCTTCACATTTTTTGTCAAGTTTTGGGAATATAGTAGAAATGTGGCTGCAGGGGGTCCACCTTAACCAGCAAAATTTTGAAAGTGGTCTATGAGAAAAACAAGTTTGGGAATCTCTGGACTACAGGATAGAAGGAGCCACTTAGACCCCATTCATTTAACAATTTTATTAACAATCTATCAAGACATCATGATATATGAAATATTTTGAACACTCTATAATAACACAGTAATTTTTTGAATTAGAGCTTTAAATTGATTTTGAAACATTCAATTTACGTAAAGTTTTGCACACCACTTTTAATATAAATTATACACTAAATTTCTCATTTTGTACACTATAATTAAATACAAGGGGACAGGTAACTAGTTCAATGATCACACTCAGACACAGATATAATTAAATTTTAACTTAGTTATATTGGGAACCAAATATAATTATAAATTATGTTTTGAAATTTACAGGAGTATGTAGAATTCGCTACAAGAAGGAGGCATTCTTCTCTACAGGAGAGGAAGCTTTGTATATGAAACTCATTGCTGCATGAATTAAAGAATCAAAATGAAAAAATAGAAACAAGCACTAAATATTAAGATAGCAAAAAAATTGGCAATGAATTCTATTTTATTGAAAATAATGAAAAACTGTACAAGCATCATGGATATACTAATGCAAATGCAATGGCGTGAAAGTAGGAAAAGGCGAAAGGATGTAGATTCCTCAGGATTTATTATTACCAGCCCAGCAGAGTTTTATTATAATAATACACAATTAATTTATACCTGGCATAAATAAAAATATTTTTTCACAATGAAAAATTATGTACTTATTTTGTTATTACATGAAATGTCATTAAAGCCCCATTAAGGATTCGAGGTATTTAAGAAGTGCAAGAGGCGGGGTTGATTGTAGTTGCATAAGTCTGTGATCATGGGACTAATAACAGACAATGAGTCTAGAGGATTTAAATAAAAAATTGAGAAGAATCAAAAAATAATATAATATTAGTTGATGGAAATAAAATTATTATCCTTTGTAAACCCACAAATCTTCTTAAAGGAATAAGGAACTAATATGTTTAGAAATACTACAAATGTTTAGTAACTTGGTTTATTGATGTGCTCATACCCACATAATACTAACATTTATGTTAATTATATAATAAAGCAAAGTCACTATTTGCATACATAAATACAACTAGAACAATTTAATATGTAAAAACCTGAAGTATACTTTAATTGAGAATAAAAATCGGTAGTTAACATGATACTTATATTTAATAATAACATTGTAACTGGGCTTTCAATAAAGATACTTGATGTAGCCACATTCAAGTCTCTAAAATTGAGTTACATAACCATAGAATAAGTTAAATAAATATTCATATTTAAAATATAAAAGAATGCAAGTATTTATTGTGTAGTGAATGTATTGGGTATGAAGTACATGTATTGCTTGTAATGTTGTTATCAATCTAAAAACTAAAAAGTTCTTAACTCCAATAATATCTATTTTAGAAAAGGAGTGACTTTTTAGCTTTTAATGATTTCAACAAAGATGCACTTGCCATAAATACCATGCCTGCGTTTAAATACCATGATTTATTTAAGACTCAAGTTATAATGTAAAAAGTAATAGTATATAGTTGGTATATGATTTTGATCTGAATTATTTATTTATTCATTTTAATAGTTTTGCATTGATAGGCTGTACTGCAACTTCATAATTTCCATGTTTCTTACATTATATATCTTACCTTTACAGGGTTGATATAACATGTCTCATAATTTGTTAAGATATTCTACAATTTTGACCCTTTATTAGTTTGTTTGATTGTATATTAATGTTTTTTTGTAATAAATTATTCGAAACAAGCTGAAATCTTTTATTTCTTAATATTTAGTTTTCCCTCCTTGTACGTCTATATGAATGTATATAGCTGTATAGTATAGGTATAGCGCATAACGATAGCTAGTTATGGTTATAGGTAAATGATAATGTGCTTCAACCTATGAATAACAGATGGCAGCACAAAACTGATTTCCCACTTTAGTGTGCGAGATTGGTCTCTATTTCATTATATATTAATTTACCCTGTGAACACCCTACATTCATCACAAATTCAAAACACAGACAAATATTGAGATAGTAAGTGATTCTATATTTTTCCGTGTATTACATATTAATCTATGACTATTGATATATATTAATTGCATATTGCCTACGTCAAACCTCAAAAATTGCCCATAGACATAAATACGGTAACTGACATGATTTGTAACAAGTACAGTGTTGCCAAGTTAACATAGCATTTATATTTGACGTACGCAATACAAAGATCACAGTTCTTAATTTCTTAAGGCCTCTTGAGGGCTCCTAATTCGAAACGAATTACGAACTTTGTACCTAATACGCTCATACTTTTAATACAACTTACTATTTAAATTATTTGAAGGAATGTTTCCATTTCACTTCTTCATTTCTTCGCTCTAGTATGAACTATTTTTTTTTCCATTCCTTGTCACATTTTTTCTTTTATTAAAAGTTGGTTACTGTTGGTGCTGCAAAGTACGTTTTTCATTTGAGGTTTTGAAAACCTGAAATCTTTAAAAACACTGTGATGTAACTCTATTTTGAATTGTCATATCCTTAACTGAACCTGTTGTCCTTCTTCATAGTCAACACTATTATTCTGTAATGTATATTCTTATTATGTCAAATTTTTTATTATAGAAAATACAAACTTGTAAATTAAAAGATTTACATATAATTAATTTTATTATAATAATTGGGTTTAAATATGTAAAAGGTAACTTTCTAATGACTATAGAATAATTACGTGAAGAACCACTAACGTGAAGATACATCCAATTATTCCGAACGGAATTAACCTGACAGTTTCGGAATACTTGACATTTATTTGACTGACAATAAAAAATACAATGACAATGACATTATATTGTGCGATTGATGATGGGGTGGTGTTGGAGATTATTACGAATACGGTACCCCATTATGTGCAGTTTTTATGTTGAGGGTTGTTATACAGTGTCATGAAGTAATATTCAATTAACTCAGGGTTATCTCAAGTACCTAATGTAACTGACGTGATGGCGACACAGCCGAGTGATAATACAGAATTTCCGCCAGAGATAATCTTGAAGCCGTTGGCCCTGATCGGGCTTTCAGGGCTTGACACGGTGAATAATGCGGTGCACAAGGTGATATGGGATGCGTTTTCCAACAACCGGCGGCCCGACCGCGCTGCAGTGCGGTTCAAGCTCCTGAATAATACGTTCGAGTTCCCAGTCGTCAAACCCAAGAGGAACTCGTACGAGTGGTATATCCCTAAGGGCATCATAAAAAAGAACTGGATTCCGAAACGAGTGTCCTTAATTCCAGCTGTCGTTGTCATATTCTACGACATGGAGTGGAACGATCCCCAGTGGAATGAAAAGATAATAGAATGCGCTTCTCGGGTGCAGTCCATTCGAGCGGCGGTGGAGGGCCATGCAACGCGCGTCGCCGTTGTAGTTGTACAGAGTGGTTTGTCACCACCACCCTCCGAATATATGCTAGGCGCCGAGAGAGCGCAGGCCCTGTGCTCAGCTTGTGAAATACAATCAAAGGCTCTCTTTGTCTTTCCTCATGGTGATCAAATCATGGGTTTTATTATTCGCTTAGAAAATGCTTTCTATGATATTGCTCAAAATTATTATCACCATGAAACTAAGAATATTAAACAGCATAGAGACCATCTAAATAAGACTACTCACCAATACTTGTTTGTGCGGCATCAGTTCAAGCTGGGCTACCTGAATGAGTTGAAACAAGACCTAAGCACAGCCCATAAGCATTATATGCATGCTTACAACAATCTTTTAGAAACAAGAAATGTGGATACTAACGTGCATGAGATTAGAACTGTGGCTGGATATATAAACTACAAACTGTGCAAGTTACTCTTTGCACTCAATTTACCTAGAGATGCCATTGCCCAACTAAAATCTCATATTGAGAGATATAAAAATAGAATTGGACCTACAGAATTGTTGTTCGAACATTATGCTTGGATTGCCAGACAATACAGTGCCTTTGGTGAATTGTTTGATGAAGCTATTCGAGCTGGGTTGCCTGCCATTCAGTCCCAGCATCCAGGATTCTATTATCAGTATGCAGCCCAGTTTACAGTTAAAAGAAGACAGGCAATGCGCTCTGTTTGTTGTGAGGCCTTACAGTACCCACCTCCCCCAGACCCTATGGAAGGTATTATAGAATTTTATGGCCAAAGGCCATGGAGGCCTGGACGTCTCAGTGCAGAACCACATGATCCTCAAAAGGAGCAAGCTGCAATCCTAGCACTGCAGTATAATGAACGTGTTTTTAATCATTCTGCAATGATTATCAATTTCTTAGGTTATGCTATATCACAGTTCAAAACATTCCATTCTCCAAGAATGAGAAAGCAGCTAGTTGTTGAAATGGCCAATGAATACTACTACTGTGCCGACTATGGGAAAGCATTGACTTTATTAACGCACATGCTTTGGGATTATAGAAGAGAAAAGTGGTGGTACCTAGCCTCACATGTGCTCAATAGGGCTTTACAATGTGCTTATTTATCTGCTAAAATTCAAGATTATTTACAACTCTCAGTAGAAGCATTATCAAAACATATTCAGGTGCCAAATAATGATAGAGACAGAATTTTTAGAAACATAATGTCAGTTCTAAATTTAAACATTCCAGCTCCTGAACCAGATTTACCGGCAGCTTCTCAAAGTAAGGCATTGGAATTATGGCAGCAGGCTATAGAAAAGGAACCATTTACAATAAATATTGACATGACAAGTATAACCAGTTTTTTAGAAGTTAAATCAAAATTTAGACAATCTAAATATAGGATGGATGAAACCATAAAAGTAGAAGTTTATGTAAGGCTTACTTATGGCACCATTTTAGACATTAAGAAAGCGTTCTTAACAGTGTTCAGTAGCACCGAAACCATTGAAATACCTATCACTGATGATGACAGTTCTACAATTGTATTGATGGGAGGCAAGGTGAAAAGATTTTTATGCCATTTCAAAGTAAATCCTCATGATAATGGCTCTGAATTACATATCAAAACTATATCTTTTATTTTGGATTGTGATCGAAAGAGGAAGATTGTGATGACATTTAAAACTGAAGCAAATAAGGCAGCTGATAATATTGTTCATCCAGAACTTTTGCACTTCATTCTTAGTCCTAAAGCTGATTATGAGTTTGACTGTATTGTGCCACAAACAGTAACTTCTATAACAGCTAGAGAATGCAGACTGTCAATGAGCATTGTGAATGCCATACCTGCATTACAAGGAGAATGGTTTCCCACTACTTTTACTATAACAAATGATGAAGACAGTTCGATTCAAGACATGAAGATATTATTGTCACTTTTGAGTTCTCCTGATAACCCAAACCCAGAGACAGTCACCGAACTGAGCCTAAAGGCGGGAGAGATTCATCCACATCCTTTGAAAATAGTGGTAGGCCATATTGATAAGGCTACTAAGTATTCCAACACTTTCTTCCTCAAAACAAACAGAACAGCATCTATCACAGTTCAAGTAAAAGTGTCATACAATATTGATTTTCATAAAACTCAGAAGTTAGAATGCGTAAAAGATTTTACTACAAAAATAACTGTAATTAAACCATTTGAAGTGACAACAAATTTTGTTGCTATGAATTTCAAACCAATCACAAAATGTTTTGTAGATGATCCATTTATTGTTATGCCTCAAATCAATATTTTAAGTCCTTGGGAGTTATTTATTTTAGATACTGAATTGGAGCCTATAGATTGCTTCAGATATGCAGATGAGGATAAACCACCATCTTGTATAAGCAACTTGGAAGTAACTGAAAATAATGTGGCATCTGATGCTGTATGCCTTCAAGCAAAGTATAAACTAAAGGATCCCCCTACTAGAGTAGGTTTGTACAACATTACTTGGAAACGAAAGAGTGATGTTAGTGGACAGTGTGTGATGAGTAGCACTGCATTAGCAGGTTTACAGATAGAGCAGTGCCCAGTGTCAATAGAAGTGACCTATCCAGAGGTAGCAGAGCTGCAAACTACAATACCAATTAAATGTATACTAACAGGCAACTCCAGTACACTAGTAAGGCTGAGCCTATCTGTGGAAGCAGAAAATGTATATATATTTGCTGGATACAAAAAACTAGTAGTCACAATACCACCTAGAGAAAAAGTAGAGTTATGCTTCAACATTCATCCATTGCGAGCTGGGAACACCACTCCACCCCGATTAGAAGCCACTGTAATTGGTGATACTTCTAAACAAGCAGCAGTCAAAGAAATGTTTGAGAAAATCTTCCCTCACAATATATTTGTTATGCCTAAAAACAATTAATATATTTGTCTGTTATGTCATTGGTTTTATTGAGATTTGTAAATAATATTAACAAATTATGTAATTATAGTAGTTACCTAATAATTATTTTAAGTAATAAAATTGTTTATTTGTTTATATGACTTCATTTCTATAAAATAGTTTTAAAAACCTTTTTTTAGGATTAAATAAAAAGTAAAAGGGCCGTATTGGGGCAGCCTAGAATCCCCCCCAATCTCATGTTGGCAAAACAGGGTGTTGTAAGAGGCAACAGAAGTCAGCCTGCTTGGTGGTAGGGCTCTGCGTAAAGATTATATTATCAGTATTATTATTAAATCATTAATATTATTACTGGTATTATTATCTTTCCATGAAGCCTGCTTGGCTAGCTACCACCCTCCTGCTTGAGTCAGCCGCCAAACGACTCGTCGTGTTCCAGCTGGGGGCTTAAGGGCCAGTTCTTTATTTCTTACCTTCTCATTTCTTGGCTGACAATGCATCAGTGATACCGTTGGTTTTGCTGATGTCCATGGGCGACGATGACCACTTACCATCAGATGGCTTGTCTGCTTTTGTTGGCTATTAACATAATAAAAAAAGGTAATACTGCAAGAAAACCTTTATTGTTAAAAAAGCATTAAGCATTAATCTTTCCGCAAATCAAACTTCTCTTCTTGTATTCCACTAGCCGTTATCACCAGAATGTAAATGCTATCACCAGTGTAAATATCTCTCTCAGCTGCACTGATGAACACGTCTTTAAGCAGAGCCAGGGCTTTCTCTCTGGGTAACGGCGTCTCCGTTACATTCTGCATATTTTTCAACCCTATCTGATTGTCGAGTAAGGGTTGCAACTGGGCTCCCGCCGATCCTCCGGCACGGTAGTTGGATCGTTCACAGTGACCGATGGGATCGTAGCTATAAACGCATCCCTTTCCGTCGGCGTCCAGTCCCGCTAAAACGTTCGATACGTAGTACGGAAAGAACCGTTTGTAATACAGCATCGTCGACAGCATCTGCGCGACGGCTGGTGTGGACATGGACTTGTTGTGTTCGTGCTCGTACATCTGCATGCGCGCTTGCAGCAGCCGGGTGAGGGTCAGCGTGTCACACCAGCATCCAGTGGCGCCAAGCACGGTGCGTTCTGAGAGCTTGAATAGCTTTTTTTGCTCTCTCGTGTAAATAGAGAAACCGGTGCTAAGACGAGTGTCCGCACCGATCACGGCGTAGTCGTCACCGGCAATAGCCACAATACTGCCTCCGTTATCAGCGTATGGCTCGAAACGAACCTGCTTAGCTCCAGGCACTGCATACTCAGGAAAATTCTCCACTAAACTCATCATGATGATATTTACTTTTAGACTGTCTATAAAATTTTAGTCAAAACTGAAAGAGTAAATTTAATTGGAAACAAAAATGCTACCATACTATTTCGCATGACAAGCACTATTTTCTTGTATTGACTCTCTTTGACATTGACATTTTTATTGAACAATGACAATTTCATTACAGTTAATGTACTAATGATATTCGTCAGAGATGCCATATTAAAATCTTTCAATATATACTACAATGTAATTTACCACGATGTAATTACCACGACTTAGCTCACAAATTTCAGATTTTACTATAAATTTCCTTAAAAAAGCCTTCTCTAAAACCCCATGATGAAAAAGAGCTCGAATTATGAGTGAGAAAGGGAAAAAGGGAAAACCTCATATATCAGTCTCTTTAAATTTACTCAAGACCATACATTTTTGAAAACTTTCTTCGTCATTTCCCATAGATTGCAATTTTTGAGTTAAATCCCTTTCATTCTAAAGGTGCGAATGTCCTCGTCGTTGCTCATGTTCACAGAGTCGAGGTCCACTTATATAAATTTCATCATCATCATAAAGGTTTATTTGTTTTTGGACTTCTTTAGATTTGGATATCATTGGGTAAACGTCCTTTTTTTGTAAGTACCTAAAAAATTTTTATCCGAGCTTATAAAAATAGCCGCATCTCTGTGAGAATTGTTTAAAGAAATAGATGTGCTCACCTTAGCCTTTCAGTGCATTTATAAAATTTAAATATGTACAAACAGAAAAGCGTAAAATATTAATAATAATAATAAATGTTAATACACACATCTGGACTATGATTCTCTGTGTTGCAGTTGGCATGGTAGGGTATTACCTAATTTTATATCAAATTATATAAAATCTGAAGGTCTAGAGCACCTGATGTTAGCTATTAATGAGACTACAGTAGTTAAACGTGTTTTCTACTTTCCTAGACTACGTCAATTTTAGCAAACATTTGACCATTTAAAAATTTTTAGATATTGATCCATATTTACTTTACTATCTCAACTTTACTATCTATGTACTTTACTATCTCAATTATCAAATTTTGTTCAGTCTTGGGTAATAATGGAAAGTCAGAAAGAAATTTCAATTAATTTATTTATTAGCCAGTAAGCAGTGTTAGTGCTGCCAGTAGCGGTATCTTTACCATTTAGTAGTTTTAGAACCACAGAGTACTTAAAAAATTATTGGTACACAAACAAAAGCAAAACATCTTTGTTCGTTTGATGCAGTGTTGTGTAGGATTTGACGTCAGTGTTTTGATATCATATTTTTAATTTTGATTTATATTTGACGATGGCCGAGGCTCCAGAAGCGGAACCCATGCCGTCGGGTGAACCCTGCGAGGCGAACGTCGCTCTCGACGTTAAAGAGGCCGAGGAGCCCTCGCCTAAAAAACGCAAAATCGATAGTGCTTCAGATACTGCGCAGTCGGAGAAACTCGAGCACAGGCTTGGAGGCATTCTTTGCTGCGCAGTTTGCCTGGATCTGCCGCAGGCGGCCGTGTATCAGGTATTCTAAAACAGCTGATAGTCGTGGCTTATCAGCTGTTTTATAATTTCTTACATTTACGTAAGAGGTCAAATTCGACCTCGCGAAGTATTTCACGTCACCATTTTGTGGTGGCCGATCAATGTGTAAGAATATTTCGCAATTGAATGTAATTCTCGTTTGTTATGTTAAGGCCAGGGTGTTTCTACGGTCGAATGTGCGCGGCCTCTCGCGGCTGATGTCGTCCTAGTTTCTGTACGATATGTGATGTGTCCAAGTATTACATTGTCATCTATTTACATGTAACTTGTGTGTAATTTGATTTAGTTTTACATTGTCATACTGTTACTGCTGTGATATATGATAAGAGTGTAATCTAGTGTGTATTATCACGTAGTTTATATTGTTCAATGTAGAACCATCAATAAATAAAGAAATGTATCAATACTAGCTCTTTCTTTATTGAGAAATCCCTTCCTATAAATTTAAAGCTCCAGATACTGTAATTTTGCTTAACTCATTATGGTCACATAGCAACTTACAGCATTAAATTGGTACAAATTGAAATTTTTCAATATTTTTTATTACCTCTTTTTATTTATATGTAAGACAAATTCCCTTTGAAAAATTTTATGAGTAATAAAAAAGTCACTGACTTCACAGTGTCCGTAGGAACAATGTTCTAAACATTTGGTTTTAAATAATTAGTTATAGTTAATTTGCTAAGTTACAGATGTTTTCAGTGCACAATAGGAGACAGATTGAGAGACAATATTTATTTAATTTTCTTTCTGTTGCAGCATATTGAATGTTATGTTTACAGGAGCCAGGCACAGGTTTAGAGGTAGACCAGAATCGCAAGTCATATTAGGGCAACACACACACGTGCAATAATATGATACACATAAACTTGTTAATAAAATTCAAATAAAATTACTCTCAAATTTAATCCAGCATGCAAAAATTTTATTCAAAGTAATGTTTTGTTCTCAATGAATTATAAAAGCATACACTTTGTCATTGAAGCAGGAAGGGTGCAATGGATGTTCCATTGTTATAATACAATGATCGACGGTGGTGCTAATCAATTTCGCATTGGGTTACAGTGTAGCAATGGGCACCTAATGTGTGCACCATGCTTTACTCACTTATTGGCGGACGCCCGGCTTCGCGACGAGGCAGCCACCTGCCCCAATTGCCGCGTAGAAATATCCAAGACGACCGCTTCTAGAAACCTGGCAGTCGAGAAAACAGTATCAGAACTGCCATCAGAGTGCAAGCACTGCACTCGCGTCTTCCCTCGGCACTCCTTGCAGGTTCATGAAGAAAAAAATTGTGAGGAGAGGTAATCAGCATTATACTTTTTACATTTTTTTGGTTTTCCTGACTGACACAATTTATATGAAATATAACTTAATTGTTCAGATACATTTTTGCAGCCACAATTTTGAGTTTCATACTTGGTTATAATATTACTATGTATTCCCAGTAAATTTTTGTGTTATCAAATTGACTAAAACTATTGTACACTAGTGATTAGTGTCACCTATGTTGATAAGTTTGTCTTATGCCATTAACGAATACTGCAAACGCGTCTGTGCTGCTGCAGGTTGAGAAGGTTAATGTATGGGATATGCAGAAACTTCAAATGTAACTCAACATTATCAGTTAAAATAATATATATATATATAGGAATAGTTATGTTTAGGAGATAAAGGTTCATAGGAATATTCTGTTGGTAAATATTTTGTGGGATAAAAAATATCTAGACACTGCAAGTTATGTTGTCCTCGATCACTCCAAAAATGAACTGACTAGGCCACTGGCGAACCTCTGACATGCTTAAAGTAATTGTTAATTAATCAGCGGTATACATCGGTCGTCGGTAACTAACACCGCCCTACTTGTAATGCGTTGACCGACCGTTTTGTCCCCCAGGGAATACGAGTTCGCACAACTGACGGTAGACGCGTCGCGCAGGGCGCGCTTGTTCGATGGTTTGGTTCGCATTGTAGCCTGTGTATATTCCCTCCTGCTCACGGCCTTGAGAAGATCGTATGTGGTGTCGGAGCCGTCCGAGGCTCAGGCCAGACGTCGTAGGTACCGCAGGTGCGTTCAAATGACGGCGACACTTCGCGGCATTGTGCGCTTCGTGACTTGTCATTTCAACGTACTCTAACTTAGGTAGATAATGTTCCTCTAGCCGCCATGCGAAAAGTATTTTATATTTAATTTACTTAATTTCGCTACTCAAAGTTGTTCATTCGGTTCTCGGTTTAGTTTTCGCATTGGTATAGGGTACGTAATGCACGCTCAATATTTGGGTGCCGGTAAACCGGGTCGTTGAAATATCAACTGACAGAGCCACGGCGGTGTCGCGTGTCGTCAACCGGTCGCTCGGTTCCACTAACACTAGTCCTAATGCCCGACGACACCCGGTGTGATGCGAACCAAACTCATTTGCTCGTAGTTCGGCAGCTCGAGCGATAACTTGCGGAGAACAAAGTTGTTGTGCTGGTGTCATTTGCATTTGTATCTAATTTTAGCGTTAAACAGAAGCAATGTATTAAAATAAATAATTCCATAGAAATAGCACGAGCTGTACTTAGGGCCCGGTACCATTTTTTTTGGCGTCGGGTGATATTCGGTTCTGACGTGACGCGATCAAAACACAAGATTAGGTTTCGAGTCCATCAGTAGTACCTTTCTGACTTGAACGTACATTTCTGAAGCTGGCATGAGGGATCAGATTTGTGCGAGTGTGATTCATCAATGTATGTCGATGTTTATAATGTGTAACGATGACGCTCACATACTTTGAAATGCATCGCAGTTGCTTCTCTAATATAGCAGGTGTTCTTCACCGGTAGACCCCCACACTTTGGCGACGGTTATTCACTGAACTGGCACTACCGTAAAGCGTGCTGAGGAATTCTCTGAGAATACTTTGACGACCCCGTAGCCCAGTTGGTAGTGACCCTGCCTGCCGAGCGTGGGATCCCGGGTTCGATTCCCGGCCGGGGCAGATATTTATGTGGCAGATAAATGTTTGTTCTCGGGTCAAGGGTGTTTGTGATGTGATAATTGTGTATGTCCATGCCACCCGCAACACAGGGAATCCTAGTGCGGGGGTGTGAGTGTGTAAACGTTATTATTATTATTATTATTATTATTAATACTATAAGTTCATATATTCATGCTGTATATTAAATAGATATGTATTTCCGTCTCCGACCCAGCGGGTCTATTACACTGAAAAATATATTAATATGTTTTATTGGAAGTGACATTATGTAGGGGATGAAAAATAGTTTAAGAAAATAGAATATTAAATAATTATTAAGTAAAGTTATACCAACTATCGACTCCGCCCACATCTGTGCGTAGTCCACAATTTAGGATCACAAGATAGGATCGGACATCAACTTGTGCCGTAGCCCAGATAGGCTTGATTTAAATTCGCGAGCACTGAATATGAATTGAGGTATTATAAGCTACAGTATCGGGGCCATGAAGAACATTTTTACGAGTTAAGGTCCAGTTGCTCCTTTATTTCGGCACGCACTACTCTTTGAGTAAATTTGATTGAAGTGCGCGTCACCATAACATGACCATAACGTGTTGCACATATTTTCATTGGACTAAGTACTCTAGTCTCTCATATTTTATCAGGATTGCTACTATTCAATTTGACGTTGATTAGTATGACGTTGGGCGGTCGTGCACTGTGCAGGCTGACTGGGTGTCGCTACGCGTGCATCGGGTGCCCGTGGCGCGGGCCGGCGCACGAGGCGGGCGCGCACGAGGCGGCGTGTGCGCATCCCGCTCGCTCTGCTGCCGACGTGCTGGATGTGCTGGCCGAGCGCGATCGCTGCGCCGCCGACACCTACCAGCTGTACGGACAGATCTTGGATCTGCTCAGCTACGAGAAGATCACCTTCAATGGTAAGTGCCGGGGGAGATAGCTCATCGCGTCGCTAGCAATTTATTCATCGTGACATCTTGGGATCATACTATTGGTAGTGTCCCACTTTTTTTTTAATGTTAATAGCCGACAAACGAGCAGACGAGCCACCTGATGGTAAGTGGTCACTGTCGTCCATGGACATCAGCAAGACCAAAGTATCACTGATGCGTTGTCGGTCAGGAAATGAGAAGAAGGTTAGAAAGAAGATACTGGCTCTCAAGCTCCCAGCCGGAACACGACGAGTCGTTTGGCGGCTGACTCAAGCAGGAGGGTAGTAGCTAGCCAGGCAGGCTTCACGGAAAGATAATAATACCAGTAATAATATTAATAACTTAATAATAATACTGATAATATAATCCATACGCGAAGCCCTACCACCAAGCAGGCTGGCTTCTGTCGCCTCTTACGACACCCTGTTCTGCCAGTGTGGGATTGGGGGTAGTATTCTAAGCCGCCCCAATACGGCTAAAAGTCGGCCACTGCTCGACTCGGGTCTCTTCTCGCTTTGAGATTCTCATGTTGACCAAATGCTTATTGGCATATCTCACACTCCTTTGAGAGTAATGTGTCAAGCCTGAAGGTCTCCTAACAGTGATTCAATATTGATACAGTAAATATTAGATCTCCGTCGCGGTTAAATTGCCGAGATTGAGTTGATATTCCGTTGAAACACACCTGACAGCGCGACCGCTTCAACGGCAGCTCTTGGCTCACGGGTCCCCCGTACACCAGGGAATGAGCCGACTGCAACGTAATATAGAGACAAACAGAATGCCCGTCCGATAGCGGACTGCTGACGCTATCAAGACGTATTACGCTTGAGAACTGCCCGGGTAACGGGGCCCGAATAATCTACTACCGCCGAGCTGAGACATCTCCCTTACAGAGTAAGGTACAAGTGAGACACGATTATGAATATTATGAACAATTTAGGCTTATAGATGTAATGACACTGAACAGACATTTAATAGAACCATCGGCCTTTTTCAAATGGTCGCGGATGAGTTCCTTCATCTGCTAGGACGTTACATATTGAGAAGGGCGATAATATAAGTTGAGGATTAAATTAAGAAGAATGAAGGAAGGCCCCGTCGGCGGCTCTGGCCGACCGTCTGCTTTAACTAGTGTTTCTATCGGTGTCCGTCCTGCAGATTTGCAGCTGAAGCCGTACCGCACCGAGGAGTTCGTGCACAAGCTGTTCTATGAGACGTCGCGATTTTCGGCGTTCGGTCATCAGTGGGTGGTGAAGGCGTTCGTCAACAAGAACCAGCGCGACCCCACGCAGAGCTCGCAGAGGGAGATCACCTACCAGGTATTATTGTGTCAATAATTAATAAACGAATGGCTAAATAATGTTACAATCCCGACTCGTTGCCGGAATAGAATGTAGCGAAGGCCCCGTTTTGTAACCGAGCAGCACTCGGTAGGAGTGCGTTCCGTAGCGGGGTGCACCACGAGCAGGGAAGGTTGATATACTGTTACAAGTCAGGAACCGTAGGCTCGTAAAATGCCAAAGTAATTCCGCAGACTTTATTCCACTTCACACACACTTCACAATCGCAGTTGCACTCGTAGATCGCAGTTATTCGCTTCGTATCCGGAAACCGAATGCCCCGTGGCCGAACTTGCCTGCTATTTATATCGATTTCCGGGCTTCCAGATCCTTCCACGGCCTTCATGGAAGTCAATAACAGCAACAGTTCCCGGAAATCGACATAACAATAGCGGGTCAGGTAATCAACCTTTCGGCAATGTATGCAAATCTCACCCGTTTTGCCTAAAGCATAAGAGCGAGATTGACCTGAAGTGTCCCAGGTAGTTTTTATTACTACCTGGGTTTCACTTTTATTGCCTCCATTGTTCTCATTGGAGGGGTCGGTCACCCTTCCAGAAAATTCGTAATCCTGCCGACTTTCTCTTCTCGGCTATCCTTGGAGAAGCTTCGTAAAAATACAATACAGTACTGCTCCATAGGTAACTCATGCTCATTAAATGTGATCATTTGTTCCTTCATATTTAAAGAAGTGTAATATTCAGTGTCAATAAATGAATTAAAATTGAAAAACAGCGGTTTTAGTATATCGATTTATCCCAACTATTGCATTTCAAATTTCACGTAACATATTTTTCTTATGTTAAGTGGTTTAGCAGTCATATGACAGTTTCATCATCATTTGCCTACTCTTATCCCACGCGATGAGGGTTCGGTACAATGTGTCCTCTTTTTAATTTCTCCTCCATCACTCGTCATCTAATTATTTACTTCATCTCTTACCGCATCATCCGCACTTTTTTTGGCCTTCCCCTTCCTTTCGGTTTTCTACACCACACATTTAGCGTTCTTCTCGTCACGTAACTCTACTCCCGCGTTGCTCGTACACGTACCCGTCGATCGCTTCTCAGATACAAAAAAAAACAAAACAGGATAAATGCTCATAACATAATGTAATACAATAAGTAATACAAAACCGGTTCCCTGACGTCCAGTTGATCCTGAAGAGCAAGACGGCGTGCCCGCTGGCGCTGCAATGGGTGTGGGTGCGGGGCCCGTTCGGCGAGGCGCGGCTGCGGCCCGCGGTGTGCTCGCACGCGTTCCGCGACGACGATGCCGCGCCGCCGCGCGCGCTGCCGCTCGCCGACGCCGCCGACACCAACCGCCTGCTCTCCAACAAGGCCATACACTTCAGGTCATACGTCATACATACGATGACGTCGTACACACCCTGATATTGTAGTTATGTAGGACAGCAGGTGTTAGCTTACTTGATACAGTGCGCAGCAGGGTACTACTCCTAAGAGGTAAAAAAATTATGGTCACATAGTCACCTTACGCGCGCTGTTTTGACATGTCCAAGGAAGGTGTTAGCGACTTGCATTGGCCGTAACTAGCTTTGAAGTTTTTAGCGAGCAGGCGAGAAATTGGGACACGAGTGCAAGTTCGAAAGTACCAAGACGACGATGGATATGAATGAATTATTGATTATTTTTATAAGAATCTGTTGAAAACCAAGTAATGTATTTGTGGTATTTTATTCAGCAGGGTGCACCACGAGCTAGAGGCATTGTTTTGTTATTACTGTGGCTCGTTACACTGGTGTGCCACCGACCCCGCTGCTGCTGCGGCGGCGGCGGCGGTCCCGATACACCCAGCACCGTACGTTACAATGACGATTGTCATTTATTATTATTCGTTATGCGTTTCCAGGCTCATCATGTTCCTGTCGACCAAGTGATCTCCCGCGCAGCTCTGCACGTCTCTATTTTAATAAACTCTCTTCATTTGTCTCTGACCTAACCAAAGATCGATAAATATGTACAATAGACCTAGTGGATGCACCTTATATGTCTCACTTCACTCACCATCGTTACGTCTCCTTCCGTTCGTGATACGCAATGTTCGTTCCGATTGATGTTTCAATGTTTGTACCGTAGTTGGATAAATTTAGTGTTGCGACC
>PDGT01000099.1:610261-665544 GCA_003671415.1 Megathymus violae | reverse complement strand
CCCCCGCCGTCACGATCGTGTCCCTCTGCGTAACGATGTGCATTAATGAATTAATCAATTTGTTGGTATCGTATAACATTTCAGACAACCGATCGCTCCCCAATATTTATGATGTCAATAAATAAATAAATAAACTTTTACACACTCACACCCCCGGCATTAGGATTCCCTGTGTTGCGGTCGGCATGGACATTCACAAATATGACATCACGACCCGAGGACAAACATTTATCTGTCACATAAATGTCTGCCCCGGCCAGGAATCCAACCCGGGACCTCTAGCTCGGCAGGCATGGTCACTACCAACTTGGCTATGGGTTCGAAACGGGGTCAATGTTTTTAAATAACATATAACGTCGACGCGCCGCGCCCGCAGCAGACTAGCTACTAGTGCGGTTGATTTTTCGCGTCGCACTTACATCGGCCATCGTTACTCGAAAGGTTTTCATCATTTTGTTTTTCGATTCTGAAACACCTGCTCCTGCCCGACATTACGACATTCATATTCGATATAGAAAAGTATTCAATATCCAATCGATATCAAAAGTTTCCCGTTAAACGACATTAGGAACTGACATCTTGAATGGCGCGAGGCCGGCGGTACACGCGGTGAGTTTGTGTGTGTGCTATTCCCGAACCATAGCACCTATTTGAAAAATTCTTGTATCATTTGAAAGGTATGTCGTGACATGTATATATACAATCGGTGACCGCGACCGCCGCGGGGCGGGTCGCTAGTTCATAAGCAACAAACGGCTCACGTCGTCGTCGCGATGGCAGCAGCGCACCACCTGCCCGTTGCCGCCGAACAGCGCGGCCGGCGCCAGCCTGCCGCCGTCTGCCGCCGCCGCCCGCAGCACGCTCCTGTTGGACCGGCCAGTTGAACGTTTAAACTGAAACTCGTCGGCGACGACAATTTTGCGAAATGCCAAAGTGCACAGTACAGAAGGCACGTTAAGACACACATCTGAATTGCTCGATTCGCCCCAGAACTGCGTCGTGGAGTTGTGCAGTGGGCCCCCGATGGGTTCGAGCCGTACACCGTTCGAAACGTAAAGTTTGCGAAGTTGTAAGCTTCGTCGATCGATCGACCCATGTTCTTTTCACAATGGAGTTTTCAACTGATTCGTCCACCCTCACAAATAGATTCCGTTGACCCTCTGAAACAGAACCACCGTTAGATCCCTGTCTCTCAGTTTGGAGACATCACCCGCGACCGGCCGAGCGCCGAGCCTGGGTCGTCTAGTGAGCGATGAGTTAGTTCCCAGCGATACGTCCGCTCTGCTATGTAGCTCTCCTGTTCAATATGGGTCTTAATGTTAGATGCGGTCCACTACAATTAAATGTTTAAAGATCATTACGAAATCGTTAATTGTGTCATAATGTTAAAATTGTATATTTATACATCATTTTATCGATAATTACATTAGTACATATCGACGGAGCACGTCCGTGGTGGTTTGTCCGATACCAGTGTATGAGGATCCCATCCCGAGTACCGCGCGGGTCCGACGGATCGCCGGCTGGTCGGTCGTGGTTTTGTTTTGAAACAAGCTTCAAGGTATAATATGTGTATGGTGAGATGCGTGTACGGAGTCGACCTGCAGTCGATCGGCGAACGAGTGGACAAGTTGTACAAGTCGATTGCAGACGAAACGTGTCAACGGTCAGGAGCGCATTACCCGTCGGCGGCGTGCGAGCCCGCCAGCAGGACGGTGCGGCCGTCGGCGCTGAACGCGTCCACCACGTAGCACTCGTCGGCCCTGCTCCTCTGGAATTAAATGTCGTAGCACACGTCACTGCAGCCCTGCGACGTGTCCATACACCTCTACCCCTAGGCAAAAGCTATACGAATAAATTTTGACACTACAGGATCGTCGGAACCATTAGCGCTTTAATAATGACTGGATCCAACGATCAGGCTTTAAAATCAAACTAGTCATAAGCGTCTCTCGCTCGAGCCGGCTAACTCTACGAGCTGCGTCGGTAATTTATGTTCGTCTACGAACTTATATATCTCGGTAGCGTACTTAGTGACTTTTGAATTGTAAACGAGATCTACAGTAAAGATCACCGTCCATATAACATAGAAGGTGATGTCACACATAGCTCGAACACTTTCGACATGCAACACTCAATCATAGGTTCCTAAATACCAGGGATGATGGATTCCTCATTCCTCGAGTGACCTCTCTCACGAAACTTCGTGATGAATCCAACTGGACCTACCTATCTGCGTCATTGTCTCAGGTCCAGGACCTGTTTGAGGAATACGATTGTAATGGCGACGTGCCTAAATATGTGTATATTATTGAATACAGCAGTGATTAAAATTGTACAATACCTTGATCGCTCTGGCAATTTTCTCTCTCGTGTAACTCTTGAGCAGGTCCCCTTTCTCGATGTCCCAGATCTTCAAGTCATTGGACTGAGTGAGGCAGGAGACATGCTTGTCGTCCAGCCACGTGATCTTCTCCACTGAGTTCTCAATGTTCAGGGAGTATATTAGGGCGTCGTCTTCAGTCTGCTCCATTATGTTGTACACATTCATCAGTCCGTCTAAGGAGCCCGTAGTTAGAATTTCTGTTTTTTCTTTGTGGAATTTGACCTTGAAATAAATATTTTTAACCGAGATTTTTTTTGGTATGAAAAGTCGAACACATCCTTATCCTAAATTGTTTGTAATAGTGAATTTTAAACGTGTGTAACTTGCCTTGTAAAACCTTACAGTTAGATGTGCTATATTATGTGTTAGATGTTTAAAATTTTGTCATGGGTTTGATTTAAATTACCTGTGTGATATCATCAGTGTGGGTGTTCCAGTAGCCGCCGAGTGGGGTAGGGTTCCTCTGATCCCAGAACACAAGGTATGCCTCCTCCTCCACTAGATTAGAGCCTGCACACAGCACTCGGCCATTTTGCGATACATCCATACATTCGTATGCTTTAGGGATTTCCCCAACATCTGAAATTACAGATTTTATACAAACGGGTTGGTCACATTTATGACTAGTGATATGGGTTTGTATATGGCGGAGCATGACAATACAGCTAATATAATGAAAGATGAAAAAATAATGATAGTTGTATGCACAAGAGAAAATTTTGCCAACAGCATTTACCTTTGTATACTTGAACACAAGTCCCCTTAGCTCTAGTATCCCATAACTTGACAAGACCATCTAGAGATGAAGTGTAGAGAAGGTTATCATTTTTAGGACAGAAGACCACTTCTGTAAGGGTTTTGTCATGTCCACTGAGACGGCACACTCGAGACAGTGAAGCTTTATTCAACTGGTACACTTCTATAGAGTTGTCCACTAGGCTCACGGCTAAGTTGAATGATCTGAAATCAGATTTCACAATTTGTGTGAATGTGATGCTGTTTGAAATCATTAAGTAAGTTTTTTAAAATATTGTTATCAAATGTCTATAGCAAACTAACAAGTTGACTTGTTCTACAGGTGTAAAAAGGATCGACTTTGGTTTGTCATTCCTGGTTTAAGAAATCAGTTAAACAGTATTTCACAGGTCTTCAAAAGGCTTCAAGATACTTCAAGATACTTAAGATAAATATCTTATCAACATTTGGATTGGCAATTAACCCAAAATCTGCACTGAAGCAACATAGTAGAGTATGCACTAGGCCTTCTCAATAACAAGGTCAGCACGTGCCCTGAAGTGTCTAAACAAATGTTTGGTTAAGGTCGTCTGTTATTATGTAATTTTATGGTTTCAACTCTGTTTACCCATGAGGTTGAATCTTGCACATGTCTCTATTTATTAAAGTTATGTGTGTATTTGGAATTGATTATCCCTTACTTTATCAAAATAAAACATTGTGAAAAAAGGCTCCATAGCCAAAAGTTCTCTATAATTTTTTCATAGGCGTGTAAATAAAGTTTCATAAAAAATATCGGCCTGCTAGTTGGACTGACATTAACCTCTCTCCTAGATCTCATGGGAGTTCTGTAGTGGACGAGTTTGACCAATGTTTGGTGTAGAGGCAAAATTTGGGATCGCTGCGGGGTTAGCCCAGAAATTATTCGAAGTACTTGCTAAGAATAAAATTTATACAATAAACAGGAAAATCAATCGAGGTAGGTATGTGAAGTATATGTCGAGTTGAAACAAATCAAAGGTGACTTACACATTAGTATATTCGGTATCTACTATTGGAATAACTGTTAATGATTATTATCTCTTTAAAATACTTACTTTGTTACGCTAAGTTTATTAACGTAGGATTTGTTTAGAGAAACCGCAATTTCAGTCAATAAATTGTATTTTTTGTTAAACAGTCGTTCTAATTCTTCTTGTGGCATGGTGTCACGATCAATTTCTTCATTTTCTATAATATCTGACATTTTTAAGCATTTTACATTGATATGAAATTGTAAATTTTATGATCAATCTTAAGTAAATAAACAAATCCGCAAAACTCACGTCATAGATGACAGTATACAACGTAACAGTAACAGTATACTACTCACGTTTCCAATTGTCAAAAACAAATGTCAACTATATTATTAACCAAAAAATGAATTTGTCAAATGCAACAGACTAAATATATATATATATATATTTTAACAGATGTTGATATTCGAACGACATGGTCCGATATTACAGCACTTGCTCTATAATCCGTTGGGTGGGCGATTGCATGTAATAAAAAGTATATTATGCAATAAAGTACGTAATATATAGCAAAGTAGAGATATCTACTTTCGTCTTCGGGTACCTCGGTACCTTGGACCCACTCTCTCAATATCTCCAGCAGCAAGTCTGGCGGCAATAGCACGCAGCGGTAAAGGACAGATGCTGTTTAGTTCTGACGATTGATCAGAGAACGCCCAACGTATATAACGTTCCATACGAACGTGATCTGAAAAATAAAAATCAAAATATCATGCGGTGATTTGTGTTCACTTGCTACAGTAATGTCATATAAAAACCAACATACTGATAGCCGGATCAACAATAGCAAAGGCACGTTTCAGACTCTCAACGGTGACTATTTTATTTGCCTGTTTACCACCCAATTCCGCTACAACTTCGCGAATGTACTTGTCTTGAGCTAACTGCCTCTGGCGGTATAACTCTCGGGCAAACTCCACACGGTCAAAGCCTTTTTCATTCTGAAAAATGAACAACTGTTATACATTGTAACTGATTTTTTCTATTGCGGAGGTCGCCGGTATGAAGATGTGCGTTTTATCGTGACTAGGTGTCAGGTAATAGGATAATTAGGATGTTCTGGTATAGACTATGAAGGGAGCACATCAATTCTGTTCTACCTATTCTATTCTAGCGAGTATTTGTTAGTCTATGCTTATAGAGTGATAACAAAACAAGCTTATTTTGTTTACCTCTAGGAAGAGTTTATCCAGATTAATTTCGTTATTATTAATTTTCATCTTGAGCTGCTTCTTAACGACATCAGTCAAATTCTTAATGTCTACTTCACTCTTGAGAGGAAATATGGATCTAGCACCTTTTTCAAATTCCTCCATGGTTATTGACTGAAACCAAACACTTCATCATATTAGAAAAAAAAAAAGAATCATTCACTCAGATTATTTCAGCTCGTTTTTTAAGTAATAACCAGTAGACAACCCCTCCTCCCGCCTTCTCCGCAGCAGGCCTAGGAAAATAAATTAGGCGGTGACCTGGCACAGGTTTAGTACGTGGTGATCGTCCTGATGATGTCACAAGCCCCCTACAGATGACACCTTCAGTGTCGAATTCCGAGTGGATGCCCCTAGGGAGCACCGCTCGCGCCTCTCTTCCCTAAGAGGGGTCCAACTGATGCAGGCTTAGAGGCCGTAGGGCCATACCAACCTTGGGTGGTGTTTAGTGTGTAGGCCCCTAAGTTTATCGGGAGTCCCAGATAAGCAGTGCAGTCGGCTGCGCTGGTATGCATGAGCATTCACTATTCAACATCTCCCTCCTGCGCATCGCCGAAGGGTAGCCTTTTCCCTTTGTGTGGGCGCAAAAGAAAGGCACAGGTTTAACAGGAGCTCGGTCCTCTTCCTACGTCGCAACCAGGTATCGTCTATAGCCATTACATCGACGGCGTGATTAAGGAAGGGCCGCGATAAACTCGTACCGATTTTCCTAAGATCCTGGATTTAACTATCTAAATTTAAGTATATCTCTCCTTATCATTAGAGAAGCATAAAAAGGACTCAATAAATAATATAATATAATATAAAATAATAAAATGTAAGGAAAATAATATCAATATTTAAGTGCCGCCTTGCTTAGTGTCAGTTACGTGAGTGAGGAATGTTTACGTGTTTACGTTAGTAGTGTAAGCAATAAGTTAGGTTGCTTAGTGTAAGGATTTGGAAGCAACGGCCCAACAAGTCACAAATAGGTCTTAACTGATTCCATGTGAAGGTTGTAATTTGAAAATTATCTATGAAATAAGTAATTTTATAATATTACTAGTTGACCCGGCAAACGTTATTCTGCCGTATAAGTTATTAATTATATATGTACACCGCTAATTAAAATAATTTTACTAAAGAACAATATCAATCCCTTAACGCAACTGAGTTATTCCATCTTTAGCTAACACAAACAAACTGGATGGTTTGCCCAGTCGAGAGCATGCCACGTATAATTGTCCGTGTGAAAAACATGGTGTGATATGAATTAATGATAAATTTATTTGAAAATAACACTGAAATAGTAAAATGATAATTGTAAACGTCACTATTACGATTGATGCATAATCAATAATAATAATGGCCGAAAACTGTAGGTAGTGAGAAAAGAGATTTACTGGGTACAGAAGTGACACCGGTAGACGCCTGGCGGGGAAAACTGATCAAGTGATAATTAATCAGATATCAACTTGGGTTGAAAATTATTGAATCGCTATTAAAAAATAGGGGTTGATGGTAGAAGGGTGAAAATTTAATGTATTTTTAATGCCACATGTTAAAAAAATAAAAATAAAAAATTTTGTCCAAAAAATAAAATTTGGGGTCAACCACCCTTACCACTTAGGGGTATAAAAAATAGATAACAACCTATTCTCAGACCTACTGAATATACTTATAAAATTTCATCAAAATCGGTCAAGCCGTTTCGGAGGAGTATGGTAACTAAAACTGTGACACGAGAATTTTATATATTAGATTTTAATTAACATGTTATACTTATGTTTGCCTGATGCAGAAACACTAGTTTTTATTACTAACACAGGTTCTTTCGACGTTTGCTTCAGTTCGCTTATGAATCGTCGACGAATCTGTGTCTCGTCTGACATACTCGTACGTACGACCGCTCCATGAACGTATGTACATATTTCCAGTGCCTCATCCGCGTTCCATGTTGCGGTTGTCGCGGCGCGGGCACGACAGCGTGGCGGAACTGTCGCCACGATTAACGATTAAGATTGTTGATTTGAGATAACTGAAGACATTTTGTTGATAAGCGGTCGTCGGATTTCATATTGACGCAGTCGTTGTGAACTTCCCCCAAATACATTCGTTTTCCATAATGGAAAGTACAAACGGTCGATGCTCTCAAAACCACGGGGTACACTAATGTTATTAAACGAGGATTGGAATACCTTCTTGTAATGATATAAATACGAAGAACGAGTCTTATACACACACGCATAAAATATGTATCACACCAACGAGTAAAGTGGGCGCCAACGGCGAACAGCTGACTGACGAGTTATTGTTGCTTCCATACATTAAACAAAAAACAGCGATAGTGATACATTTTATCTTTATACAAATTTTTACATACATAATTTTGCTGTCCTCAATATCTTGAAATTAAATGCTATTACAGGTAAAATTCATAATATTTCGATAATTGACTAAGAAAGATCCGCTGACACCACTGGGCAATCTACCCGCACTTCTTCTTAGCGTGTCGATGGCAGACACTAAAGAGTCGCAGCCCAAAAAGTAGCAACATTTATGGCTTTGCTTGTAGCTGCCATAAGGTCTTGCTGGGTGCAGGTATTAGGACACGCAGGGCATGATATCAGGTGAGCCATTGTCTGCACCGCACCGCATGAACAGCTCACATTAGTATTGTGTAAATATCCCCACCTGGCCATGTTATCCTTGCTTCGGCCAGTTTGAGTCCGAAGTCTGTTTAGGGATTTCCATACTGGCCATGGTAATTCGTGTCCAGGAGGCAGGTTCTCTGAGAGCGGAACAAAGGGAGATGGCAACGACACTCTCTCTCTCCAGAGTTTGTATCTCGCTTCTTTTGGTGGCATGGAAAACGAGTCGGTGCATTTTGCGAAGTTTCTCCGGCTTTTAAGCCTTTGTTGCACTGGAGAATAACCATGCATTGGGTGACGAGGATCGTTATCCATCCTAGCTCTTTCGAGGGAGCAAGTCACTTCCCTGCGGACACCTGGAGGCGCTATACCTGCTAGTGGATATAGCATATTTACCGGAGTCGGTTGGAGACAACCAGTTACAATCCGGCAAGTTTCATTTAGAGCCGTATCCACTAATTTTGCATGGCAGGAGCGACACCATACAGGACTCACATATTCACCTGCAGAAAAGGATAACGCTAATGCAGAAGTCCGCAGAACATGTGGTGAAGCTCCCCATCGAGTGGCAGTAAGTCGCCATAGGAGATTGTTGCGAGTATGTACTTTTTTTTTAACGGCTTGGCAGTTCTTACTGAAAGTAAGAGATCTGTCCATGATTACGCCAAGATATCTTGGGGTGCCATTATGCGCTACAGGTACACCCTGCCACTCAATTCTCAATCTGCGGTTTGCTTGGCTATTACGTAGATGGAATGCGCAAGACTCAGTTTTAGATGGGTTTGGTTTGAGAGAATTTTCTTTGTAGTAAACACTCAGGTCATTTAGAGCTGAAGAGAGAGTAGCCTCAGCTTCCTCAAAAGTAGTTGACTGTGTAGTGAGTGCAAGGTCATCTGCGTATAAAAAACGAGCGGTGTTTGGGTTAGATGGTTGATCGTTGGTGTAGATGTTGAAAAGCAACGGAGCCAGAACGCTACCTTGTGGCAGTCCGTTTTTTTGTAGCCTCCAACGGCTTTTGTCATTGGGAAGATGAACCTGAAAGCGACGGTTATGAAGAAGTTCTCGGAGTACTGTAATAAACCTATGATCTCCAGTCATATTCTGTACTTTCCATAACAGTCGCCTAACGTCTATCTGCCAACACTCTTTCTTTCTGTATGTGTTCGTAAACCATCCAAATTGAAAAAAAAAATCTGGCACTTGACCGTTTAGAGAAGTATCTACCCGCACTGCAATATTATTACAAATTACAATGTCTTTATTATACCCGTATAATACATTTGCGTATGGTCACAAAGTATGGTACAACAATAGGACGTCTTTCATACCTCGCCATCTTTACTTTGTTTGTACAGCTGATCCTTCAGTTTCTGCCACTGGGCGCGATGGCCCCAATAGATGTCCTCGCTGAGGTGACCGTGCAGCACCCCCCAGAACAATTTCACTTGAGGCTCGTCCAGCATCTGCTCCACCCCAGCGCACAGGTTGTAGGCCCATTCTGCACGGACTGATGGTTGTTGGTACCTGGGATCATATGATAAAATTAAGAAATAACATTTAAAGTTAATCGTCAACGATTTAATCACATTTTATTTATATCCTGAATTTCACACCTTTTGCAGCTCACCAAACTTTAAATTTAAAGCACTCGGAAGCAGCGATCGCACGTTGATACCACGTCGATTTTCTCTTTCCCTTGGTTTTCGTATTAAAATTCTACTTATATTATTATAATATTGCTTTATTATCTGAAACGTGCTCCATTCGTTGTTGCCTCTTCTACACGACGGAGCATCCCACAAACGACACTCGTGTACGGAGGTAGGGTCCCTTGCTGGCCCAGCAGTGACGAAACCTCACTTTTATATTTACTGATCTGGAAGGAACAAGTAGGCGCGCCAGAGTCGATCAGCCGGTTTTGGCACCAAAATTTTAATGTGTCGGACGTAGACATGAAACAATCTCAAATTTTAGAATTGAATTATTTGAATTTCGTGTACCTACTCCGGAGGACAGATCGAACGCCATCTTTGTAACTATCGGGCCATGTTCGGCTAACTGGAAGGCTTACTTAAAGCGACTGGCTGCACAGCAGAATCAGCTAAGTGTTCGTTCCACTCGGCTCATTAGTACTGCTAGTACTCACTACTCACTTTATTTGCAGGTTGTCGCCTACCTGTCTTCGAAGTACTTGGTGACGTAGTCCTGCATGGAGAGGTGTTGGCCGTCTCGCAGCTTGCCGAGCCAGATGTCGTCGATGACGACGCTGATTTCCCGCCGCGACAGCCGCAGGTTGCGCACCTTGCCCTCGTAGCGCAAGTACGGCGGGATCACGGGATCCGTACCCTGAACAAAAGTACCTATTCAATTTACGGTTGATATCGGTAAAAATTTTCTAAATAGCTCTAAACCTTTAGAAGCTAAAGAACAAGACATTATGTGGAACTTGGATTCTTAAATTTATTTGAATCTGGTGTAGTCTTAATTCACTGTAAATATAGGGGTTTTAAAAAATTACATGTAATTAAAATCAGTTTTGGCTTACTAAACCATCGAAATATTCGAGGTGGTCGCTGTCAGCGGCCGGGCCCAACTCTTTGAGAAGCACTCTCAACTTGTCTCTGGAGGGCATACCGCTTGCCAATTGTCGCCATCTGTAATGTACGAAATTTACGTAATGTTATGTATTTTAATTTCTAAACGGATAAAGAATGAGAAGATTCTTTCTGGGAAAAGCTGTTATTTACGTAAGCGAATATTAATGAAATAAAAAGAAATAAAATATTATTCGAAGTTGATTTCTACAAACACAAAAGCTAAACTACGCCATCGTTTCAGCAAATGCCTACTGTGAGTGAGCCCGGAAGAAGCGGCAAGAAACTCCAGATGAATTGTTTCCTACACACAATTGCAGAACGCACTTAGTACTACTTATATTAAACTCATATCCAAGCAGTGTTTCTTATCTTTAAAGTAATCACCTAGTTTTAATAATCTTTCTTTATAATAACGTTTTTCCCTCATTTCTTACTGAATTTAATTAGATTTTTTTACACGGACATCCATGAAAGAGCCACCGGTATTGCAATAACTGTTATAACTAGATATTTTACAGTATGACTTGAGAATACAATTGCTTGAATACTATTGGCAATATTCCATTCATTATTTAATCCGCCTAACCTGTCTCGTCCACCACCTATAAAGTCAGCGCATATCTCCCATTGCGGTCTCGGGGTGCCAGCACGTTCCAATTCACGGCATCTCTCCTTGCATTCTCTTAATTCTTCTTCTAAACTCTTCTTTTGGGCTATCATAAGAACAGGTTTTAAGAAAAGGTGATGTGGAATTCTGATCCTGATAGTTCGATAGGCGTATGTAATATGTAACAAGAAGTCAAAAAATACATAAAATGATTAATTTTTTTTATCTAATTTTGTCACTTGAAAATATACAATACAGTTCTTTTACTGCTTAATATTATGTATATATTAATTAAGTATTAGAGAAATAAAAATAACGCTTATTCAGAAGATTAATTTCAGTTGTTTTTATCAATTCTTATCATGTTTTTGTAGACGTGGGTGTCAAGCGGGAAGGCAATCTTAGGCTCATAGACTTGTTTTACATGGTAAAAAAGGCGCAAGTGGTAAATGTTGACATTTTTTTCATGGTGACTACAATTTTCAATTAGTACGTAATGACCAATTGCGCTTCATTAATGTTGTCTTCGAATTAGAACAAAAATAAATCGGAATTTTTTTTTAATAAGGGCATTTCCAGGTAAATATTGCTTCTCAATTAAGTTTCTGATAATTTCGTCAATTCATTTACAATGAATTGCTATGAAGTATGCAATAGCGCCTATTTTGGTTGTATTAAATTAGCAAACGGAGCGAGAGTGATAAATATTGGCAGATCCGCCGTTTATTCTTGAATCCGGTAATATATATACATATATATATAACTCAATTCAGTGAGCACATTATATTTGCCTACTATGCAAAAAAAAACTCGGTTATAGATAAAGAACCAGCACTTACCAATGACTTTTTTATGTGTGGCTTGGAGTGCCTCTAGCTCAGTAGTGAGCGCATCTACCCTCTTCGAGAGTTCGTAGTGCCTTGTCTCCAGGAGATCGTATTCGCGTCTCGGTACAGTGTCGGAGTACTCGTCTGTCATCTTATTTAGCAACCTCTGAGTTGCCGTTAGTTGCTCCCTAATAATAATAACAAAAACTAATACAGACGTAGATATAGAAACGAGACATCAAGAACCCGTGTGTCATAAAAATATCGGTACCGGTTGGCAATAGAATCTACAGTGTTTCGTTTGGCAAGCAGGATCACTATTGACTTACACGTCTTTATAGCTATGAAGCCACATGATATAGGATATCGATTATATATTTAGTATATCCAGTAGACATTTTAACCATTCGTAAAAAGAAGCACGCCCAATCCAGTTAGATGTCTACTTTATATCTAATACTTAACTGCTTCACTATGAATGAATTTCTTTTCTTATTAAAAGTTGGTTTTTACAAACACTTTTCCAGACTCAAACTGCAACATTTCTACAAAAAATCTCTACCGTGAGTGATCTCAGAAGAATAAGCGGCAAGTAACTCCCAATTTGTTTTGTTTCACTACTCACAGTTACAGGCAGCACTTCCTTATGGTTTTATGTTAAAGTTATGTTCAAGCAGTCTTGTCCTTACAATAAGTATTTAGTTTTTAATGATCACTCTTCATAAGATTGCTCGAGTATGATTTTTTAATTTACAAATGGCATATCCATCTAATTTTTTTAAATTATAATTGTAATGGAATATTCTATTAATTTTTCTTATCTACCCGTGAGAGACAGTAGGGGACGAAGTTGATGTAATGAGAGCAACAATTATACATTAATTAATTTAATTTTAAACAAATTTTCGGCGAAAACGGCGCAACCAATAATGTTGATATGGAGTTACCAAGGTTTAATCTCTACCTGGTACGATCCAGCGCAATTCTCAGCACGACAGAGTCTCCATACACGTCTTGCCCCTGGTTTGCCTGAGAGGAACTACCATCCAGCTCCTTTAGTTTCAGTTGGAGCGCGACGTTTTCGAAGTATAGCGTATACCTTGCGTCGCGTTCCCTCATCAGGGAGAGGTAGTCGGTGAAATTATCATCCTTCATCTAGATAAATTATTAGTTTCATTGTAACTAACAGCGTTAAAATTGTCTAATATGGAAACCTGTCGTATATTTTACAAGTTTCAATGTTTGTTTTGTGAGTGAGGTTATGTGTCGATTATCCATCATCACAACTCGTAACTGCTCTACCACCGTTTTGGGACTCTTTTCACAATGCGAGTATTGAAGGTCATAGATCAAGTGCGGATTCATAAACTTCACTCAATTTTGATAACATTTTACGGAAATGTAACACATGCAAGTTTCCTTACATATTGTTTTTTTTACTCAAGCACAGTGATGAGGCATTTAACACACATAAATTTGAAGTGTATGCGGCCCACTCGGCTATATATATATAAATACCAAAAAGCGAGACCACATATAACATGAAAGTTGTTTTAAAAACATTAATGAACACAAAAAAAACTAAAGGCACATTTAAATACACAAACAGATGTTGAAACTAGACACAGCACATAGTTTGATATAAATTATATTAATATTATACAATACAATAAACTTATTGTAATATAAGTAAAGCATATTGGAGATGTTTACATTACATTAACAAACTTTATAACAACCACATATTGCATATCAGCAGTGCCCATTACGTCATGGGCGCTTTGTTGTTTTTAAGGCACATACAGTAACCATCCACTGTGTCATCATTTCCACAAACCTTAGCCAGATCATTCTTCAGTCTCGAGATTTCCAATGTCAGCTTAACATTTTCGTCTTTTAGGTCTGCTTTCTCTTTTAACAGACACATTATTTTGTCATCTCTTTGTTTCTTTCTAACAGATATTCCGAACACTTTCTGTATTAAATTAGACAATAAAAAATATAAATACAATACATTAAAAAATCTATAATGCAGAATGAGTAAAAGTGATTCTTTAATTGTACATTAAAGATGCTTGCAAGCAATCATAACATTGCAATTCTCTTTATATTAATAAGAGGTTATACCTAACATACTATTTGTAAAGCCACAATTATAAATTTCTAATATCATACATATCACATTCCAATTATTATAAACCTTCAGTACAATCTGTGTATATTACAATTTATACAGGGTTTGTGAAACAGACAGTTATACATATCAAACAATTTTGTTTTTCTATTTTTGACACAGCTTGTTATCATTCCAACTTTGAACTTCAGAATGTATTAGTGCGATATCCTCCTGGTAGGTCCGACAGCATCCTCCCACATACCGCACTCCAAGGTGTAACCAGTTGTGAATGAAGGTATGTAGACTCTCACACTTGTCCTTGTCGATCCAGCCTTTTTCTGGACTGTACTTTTCTCCTGAGTTTGGATAGGTTACAATCGGAATCTGTGGTAGTCTATTTACATTTAAGGTTTTTATTAAGTTAGTGATGATTTTAGGTGAACAGCAATTGGCACCGATGGCCAATAGTTGGTCAGGATTCAATTCGAAACATTTCCTTGCGACTGTCTGAAAATTTTCTCCATGTGCTAGACTCGTCTCATTTTTGCAGCTGAATGACATCCATGCTTTAGTAGAGGGATACTCTCTTAACAGCTCGATGAGAACTTCGGCTTCTTTTTGACATGGAACAGTTTCCAGGGCCAGCAAATCTACGCCCGCTGACACTAAAGCATCTAAACGAGACTTGTGCCAATCTCGCATTACCTGCTCGGCCGTTTTATCCGCATAACTTCCATCATACTCGGAACCATCATGCAAATGAGCACCGTATGGGCCCACGGAACCGGCAACCAGTATTGTCTTGGCAGGTAAACCAGCATCGCGACGTTCTTTATTGTACGTTTCGCGTGCCCGTTTCGCCAGCTCCACGGCGCGTTGAATGAGTCCATAGCCCTCTTCCATGGTAACTCCGAGGTGTTTCACGAACCCTCCTACGGAGGCTTGATAAGTATTCGTCGACACGATGTCTGCACCGGCTCGAAGAAAATCTAAATGAGTATTCGAGACGTTTTCCGGGTGGGTTTGCAGGAACCGAGCGCTCCACAAGGGATCGCCGTCGGCTGTACTTCCCACGTGTCTAGATATTTGTGAGGAAAACCCTCCGTCTAGTACGTACACTCTCTGTCCATCGTTCCCTTCTAAAAATACCATCATGAATTTTAATTTACAAATCAAAAAATTTACTTATTAACCATGTCCGAGGCTGAAGGTTACTCTTGGACACTAGAGTTGCTTACGCCAACTATTATACCGAAATTATTAATATTCTTATCTTATCAGGAAACAGAAGATAAGTTTAAAGTAATAGTTGAGAAATATTTATCTCCTTTCATTAATGATGTACAATACAAACCGAACCGGTTTAATCAATCAGAACAATGTTGAATTGTGAATTTCAGTATAAATATACATATGTACTCTGACTGCAAAGCTGTAGCTGTGAAGGTCACAATAAGCAATTCATGGCTAAAATATATCTTGTATTGTATTTTACTAATGTTATGACTTATAATTGGAGTTAAATAATTCAATTTATTTGTTGATATTTCTTTGTTTTACACTTTTCAAAGATTTAATTTGATGTCACGCTTGGCATTATGAGGAAGTTAAAATACCTGTATTACTTCTAATAAAAGGTAATTTAAAAAAGACTTTTACTTATTGAATTAACACTGATTATTTTTAGTCAATCTCCATTTCAAAACAATTCGGTCTATTTGGATTTGATATTACGAGTTTTATTTTTCAAATAACTCTTTTAGTGAAAAAGTATGTAAGTACTCGATATTTAAAGGACATTTTGATGAGCAGTGAATTGCTTATTTTGATGTTGAACCGCCGTTCAACATTTAAGTTCATGTGATCTGAATATTTGATCCGATTCAGACCTAAGAAACAGTACGGTTAACGTAGTTAATTAATAGTATTGTCAATCTGTCAATGTCGCTATTGGCTTGATGTATCTGTGGTTGATGTTGATAAGAAATGCACGAGTTTTCTCAGCGTCAACCGTAAAACACCGTTTTTTATGTTTTTAAATTAAAGTTTTCAACCATAGATTGTCAGAGCCATGATAAAATTTATGAAACCATTCAGAACAAAATTGATATTTAGGTGGCACGGCTTGCATTGAAATATCAGGCAAGTGTAGCTCCCAAATCCCATTGCCTGAGTGCAAACCTTTTCTGTGTTATTGTGACAGTATTATGGAATGCTATTCTCTCTCCGATTCTTGTTTGTGTATTATTAACTTCACTTTATATAGGTACATGATTGTCATAGTCATTATTATTTTTTAATGTTATTTCTGTTTGTACTGCAAATTAAACACAGAATACATATGACTTTCCTCCTTTATTTTTTACATAGAATAAGTTAATGCTTGACTACAATCCCACCCGCTGGCAAGTGGCGAAGTAGTCTAAGATGTTGAACATATTAAGTTATAAGTCTTTTTTTTATTTTCAATGGGGAAACCTTTAAAAGGTGCCCTGTGCCCAAGGGCAGGAGCGACGCTGGATTTTGTGGAATTTTGTACCGCACTAAAACTCCCCTCGGTGACCTTCCTCAGCGTTAAGTAGAGGACTCCGGGATTTCCATAGGAACGCAACCGGTGTTCTCTGAGTGCGATGCCTCTATCGGACTCTATCCGGAGGGACGATATGTCTCGTTCCGCACCATTCGATCTTAACGATGGTATGAGGACACACATACCGTCGTCCTTCCCGGGATCGCTAGCCGGACACTTCGAACTCTCAATTTTACTGTCCGCAACCCCGGAAGTCCCTTTTTAATCGACTCTTACAACAGGCAGGGGATACCGAAGCTGGTATTCTGGTCCCGAACTACAGGGACAAACTTATAAAAGCCTATTCACTCTCCTTTTGAAGACTCCCACATTGAAAGAAGGCGGGGACACTAACGCGGCCAAATTATACAGTCCATTCTTTCTTTCTTCTTATAAGAGACAATACAATAAGTACCAATAGAACTTAGCTTTATTTCGGTAAAAGTATATTAGATATTAAACACATTACAAAATATTTTAAAATAATCTCACAATAATATTTACTCCAATTTTTACAATATATAAAGAGGATTATATCAATCTTCTATGTGTATAAATAAAAATAACATCAATTATGTATTTATGAAAGATTGTAATTTGAGAACGGCTCCACAGATTTTGCAGATTGTTTTTGTTATATTCATAATTGTCAGGATAAGGATTGTCTGAATTAAAATTTTTGGAAGATCCATCACAAAAGTCGGAAATTTAGATGGTATTTTTGTATGAAACATTCATTTAAAAAATAACGTTTGGTTTGTTAGTACTGTTCAAGGAAAGATTCTGTTGGACAAATCCCTTCTCAACGAACTGACTAAATGACGACAGACAACGTACATCTTAAAGCACTAGAGACAAACCATTAACAGACATGACAAAATGTACATTCTTAATATTTATTTGCTAACTGCCCTTTTCATCCTGTCGAGTCGTTAGTAATTGATAATGAAAATAACAATTATAAATTTCCATAAATTTCTTTTGTATGTAACAAATCGAGTTGAATCTAGGATCAACAAAAATGTTTCAAGGCTAAGGTCTCGGGCTTAAAATATTCGTGGACGTTAAGTTAATTTTTTTTAATGTTATTTTAAACTGTGAATTATTTATTATTATTTTATTTAGCTTTGTGTGCGAGTGACAGAATATTTATTATAATTCGCTTATAATATTCTACATCTTCAAAGTCTACTTCCATTCTAGCAACGACTTCTACTTGCTGCTTGGCGATTTTATAGTTATGATATCTTCAGTAGATTTCTTAAACTCTATAATTTTACTATTGCCTCCCAATACAAATACTATATAACTTACATCTTGTATGATAAATTGAGATATTCTTTTATCTCTTATACGCAAAGCGTTTTCATATGCATCTTGAATATCACGAAGAAGTAAAGAATATGATAATGTGTGTTTGATTAAATTTTTGAAAGCATCACGATAAATCTGTAAATAATAGCAACTATTGTAACAGCAATATAAAAATATTTAGTGATAAGTTTATTACATGACTTATACATATAACGTACCTCCAATACTTGATCAGTGTGCATCTGCTTTGATTGAATTAATTCACAATTAGGTGTTTTTATCTCTTTAAGTTTTTGAGATACATGGTTTTCAATTATTTTGATATATTTCGGCTTACTGATTGAAGACATTTTTCCAGTTTTAGATATTTTACCACGGGTAAGGTTTCTGTAGTGATTATCAATAATAAGTATTATCTTAATCGGTAACTACTTGTCCGTGACGAGAGACAATGGTGCACATAAACCTGAGTGCTTAGTGCTAAATATATATTATAATATAGCTAATTATTGTTTATCAGAATACAAGATGCGAATAAAATTCAATTGTACACGGTTATTATTTAGATCATTTATTTCAATTCGCATAGTGTACATATGAAATACCGGTACCTTCTAGGCATTTTAAGTACCGATTTTTAAATAGGAACCGAATGAGTGAGTAGGCTTACTCTAAGTTACGTGTATGCTTGATCACCTCAGGCTATCTCGCCGTTTACCGGCAGTTGGATTTATTAATTTATAATAAGCATTAATTTATAATAAGTAAAAAAAAAGATTTTATGTCATCATTATGCTTATGTTAGTATGTCAAAATTACTTTTCGTTCTTTTTACAGAAAAAGCTTGGAATTTCTTTATGGAAATATGAGTTGCCGCCATCTGTGAAGCTATATTCATGAATATTAGTGGGATTAAGTCTGTGGTGGGATGTGACGTCACTGACTTCGGTACTGACAGACATGAATAACATGAATTACGGAAATTAGAAATGGCTGCGATGGGTAGTGGACGGGGGACGATGGATTACCTAAATCAAGTGCAGAGTGATAATGTAGATCGTTTAAAATTACTATATCCTAATGTGAACGAAGAAGAGACACCCCTGCCAAGATCATGGAGTACAAAGGACAAATTCAGCTACATCGGGCTGTCGCAAAATAATCTAAGAGTACACTACAAAGGTAAGAACTTTCAAGGTTTGTTTATGGGTTAGATATTCGCAAAACTCTTCTTTAACATATTCCTATATTAAAAAGAATAGAATCTTTAAGAATTACAAGAAGTTTACATCTCTAGCGAGAGGTCTGACGTGTCAGCATTTTGTCGTAATGTTAGGCGTTAGAAAACTGTCGCATCACTCAAACAAAGAAATCAGCTGATCGTATATTTTGTATCAACATGCGAAAATAAATGATTACTGCGCTCAATTCAGCGAAAACTATGTGATTTCACTGTCGTTTGGGTAATTTTGTGTGATTTAATCGTTAATTTAATAAAATTGGTTTGATATTTTACAAGGTCTCTCCACTGTAAATGGCAGACGATGTTAGGATTTATCAAACAGCAAACAGAACATTTGCCAGATCCGTGACAGCAGTTATTAGTCCCGACAATTTACACTGGACATTTTTATAATCGACTCTAGTTCGTAATAGTTTTAGATATATATATATATATATACAGGTTTATATAAAACGCCTTACATGCAATTTGGGCATATTTATATATATATTTTTTGTAGAATTTTATTTTAGGTTTTTTTTATATAAGAATTATCGTTCTAACAGCAATATTATGTTTTGATTGTAACATGTTCATTAATTGTAATGTATTTGACATCTAGTTCTGTAAATCGGTAGTAGGTACTAAACAAATGTTTATCTATTTATTATGTTGGTAGGGTATGAATCTTCCTTCAACTTCTCCATTTGTGATTTCTACATTTATCAATATATCTACAATGTCAATCATAAAATATTTAAGTGTTCATTTGGTTGGATGTGAAAGTTAAACCACACAACCTCTTTTTTTGTGACTTGATGAATTCTATTCTTTTTACGGCTTATGTACAAGTTTAATGTTGGTTAAAACTGCCTCAAATTGCCAAAGTGTTATATAGGGAAAGTGCAAACTTTGTGAGTTTGTATGTATGTTATTATCAGTAAATAAATAATTAATGAGAAGGGATTAAATGTCTGCGTCAGACAAAGTTTTAAAAAATGCCTGACAGAAATAGGAAATAATTATTTTCAATGTGATTTACATTAGTGAATGTAAAAATCAAGTTTCCTGAAGCAAAGCATGCACAGGATATTAGTTAGATGTAACCATTGCGTTTCATGACAACCATAGAATAGGTAATGACTTTCTATAAAATAGCTTTATAATAAATTGAAATCAGCTACTAAACCAACTACGCTGACAGAAATGAATGCGTTTGAAATTTCAATATTATTATTATCATCCAAATAGCTTCCATTTACCTAATTATCAGTTCACAGAATTTCAACTTAATGTTATACTAGTAATAAGTCAATTTTAATTTATCTATTAATTACTGATTATGATTGCAAATATGAAAACTTAACATAGCTGTGTATGCAATACAACATTTCTGAATGTATGTCTATTTTTGCAAAGATTAATTATAAAAAAATATCTTTCCATTATAGTTTTAGATTTAATATTAAGTAGTGTAGGGTTGAATAAAACTATATTGTTCCTTGATTAAATTCACGTAAAAATTAACACTTTTTATTGGTTTTAAATCTTTTTTTTTTACCATACCATTTTTTTTAGTTTAACATATTATACTGCATATCAGGTATACATATCGATAAAAACAATTAGTTATTCATTCATACATAGGTAATTTCTGTAATAAATTACTTTATTAATAAATATGTAATGGGAACTAACATAGTCAGACCAGTAAACCATTAAACAACACATTATGATTATGATTATTTTAATTCCCCAGCAACATGTTAATTGTACTCTTAAATATTCAGCAAATAAATTATTGAATGACAATATTTAGGGAGTAGTGTTGGTGTGTGCAGTCCAAATTCTGATTCTATTACTTGCATCTTGCTATCTCTTACACGGGTCTTTAATAATTAAAGTAAAAAAAACTGTTTTCTTACCGATTTGAAGAAATGCTATCTTTGTAATGTGTGCTCATTCCAGTAACATTTAGTTATACTTTATCTATGAGACCTTTCTGTTTTATTGCATGAGACTTAGTTTAATTGTTGTTTCCAATATAGCTAATAGTGCAGTAAAATAATAAATTTTGCATAATTTTTTGTTGTTGTCTTGCAATACAGGACTGGTGTTACTCATACCAATGAAGAGAAAATAAATATGTATGACTTAGAAATGCTTCAGGTCCTTTGTAAGATCCATAGGATATAGTGAACACTTGAATGTAAGCGAATAATAATTATATAATTATACTATTCATACAACCTTAACAAGGTCATATCTGTACATTACTTTTTTAATTATATTATGTAGGTAGGCTGTGTCATCAATACAGAGAGGCCATAGAATATTTTTTGGATAAATTTGTGTACCCGTCTGTTGTGCCAGTAACATATGGAAATCACTGATTAGATTTGGATGATACTTGAAATATTAGCGTTAATATTATGAGTCACTATCTACAATGTTTTTTATTTTATTTCGGGAAGTGAATCTTTTCTCGCGCGATAAAATATAAATGCAATATTATAGAGTAACTGCAGGAAGTTATATTATGAGATTATGAAGTATTAATTTTTTTATTGTAGGTATTGCAATATATAATTATTTATTATTTAAAGAATACTAACAACCGACGCCAGTTGGATTCGGCCAGGTGAACACGAAGCGCCTGACAAACATGAGTAACAATGTTACAGCACTGGTACGATTCGGGAACGTAATGGTCATAATTTTTCATCGATTGACATTCTTGAAAACCTTACTTCACCCACTCCAACCTTGATCTCATAGCTAGACAGATAAAAATAACAATAGCAGAGCATGTATATGTTTTAAAATCTGCCCATAGACCAGTATCACTTTTCCGGTAATTAATGTGTTGATTGATACAGCCACTACGTTACCGCTGCATCAGCTAAGCGCCACGTGATGTTGGTGGCATGTTTTTATGCTAATAGTGTGATAAATGAGCGGTTCGCTAGTTGGTTACTACGACAAATGTAATAATTCTAATTTTACTGGAGTTGCAACTGAAGTGCTATGTTGCGGTTTTAGTCGTTTAATTTAATTTAATATTGATGCGGCAAATAAACAACATAGTAACATGAGAAGCGCGGTGAAAGATACGGCCACATATTCCATTCCATTCCCATAGGTCAGAGAGTTTTGCTTGCTGTACAAGACTATAGGCGAAACTCGTCAGTTGAAAACTTTAATAACTTTCACTCGAAGCTAAACGTATAAAACGTAAAACGTATACGTACCAAGTTTTTATAACAGACTAAACAGTATAAAAGTTTTGTTTATTTTATTAAGATTCTTCTTTTTTCACATTTCCATGCGTTGTCATCCACTTGTGAGCTACGGTCCAAATTTCAAGTATCTACCTCGTAGGGAAGTTAGTTTAAAATCATCAAAATTCCACCCGGACCGACTTACAGAGAGCGAATTAAAAAAAAAAAAACAACACGGTAAAACCATTTCGAAAACACCACACTGTCGATAGCAGTAGGTTTAAGGTTGGGTACAAACTTAAATGAGCCGCACCGTTGCTGTTGTGGTGCCTGGGTCAATGCCCTGGCACACCACGGCCTCTCTTGTCAGAGAAGCACAGGTCGCTTCTCCAGAGATGCGGCTCTCAATGACATTATCCGCCATGCATTTTCTAGTGCCCATGTCCCCTCTTTACTAGAGCCCAGCGGGATCTTGCGCAGCGATGGCAAGAGGCCGGATGGTTTGACCTTAATGCCTTGGAAGATGGGTAAGTGCCTGATCTGGGATTCCACCTGCGTGGACACTCTGGCACCCTGCCACATTGCTGGAACGTCTGTTAACCCAGCGGCAGCTGCTACCACGCCAGAGCGGTCTAAAATCCGAAAGTACAAAGAACTCGTAAACAAATATATTTTCGTGTAGTTTCATATATAGTTAACAAATATAGTTTCGGTAGCAGTCGAGACTTTAGGTCCTTGGGGCCCCGAGGCCAAATTATTTTTGAAAGAATTGTCGACGCGTTTGATCGAGGCAACTGGAGACTCCAGAGCCGGCAGCTTTCTGGCTCAACGAATAAGTCTCGCTATACAACGAGGAAATGCCAGTATTCTGGGAACCCTGCCTCGATGAGACGCGCTTGACGAAATGTTTAATTTCCAGTACCTATTTATTTAATATTCTTAGTATTATACTTAGTGTAATTTTTAGTTTTTTTTTTATATTGCAAATATTCCTGTATTTTATTTATACCACTCCATGTTTTCCAAAACCTTTTTTGTTTTTTTAATTAATTAATTTTCGCATTCTATTGTTTTTTTAATTATAAGATAATTAAATTGTAATCTCGTAATTAAACAGTTGACATGGTAAAATATCGTGAAACTTAAAGAACACCCCACGGCCGCAGTCGCGGGCGGCGGCCGGTCCACCGATAGATTGGGAGTTCATGTTACTATAACTTTGTTTATAATATATGAGGATAACCTTTGTCTTCTATACCAGATATACTATACATGTAACTGCACGTACGGCATCGCAGTGATTGATCAAAAATATAATTTTGTTTGTACTTTCCAACTCGTTTGTGATTGCTTACATGTTTTGATCGCCCATGGGGGGTGGCAGCGACCACTCACCGTCACTCATGGACCACTGGAAGTTTTGAACAAAACACAGAATGGAATCCTTCAGAGGGTTTCCTTAAGTTTGGGATTGTTTTGAACGGACAGAATTTTATTACATAAAAAAAAAACTTATTTGGTTAATGTCGTATCAGTTCGAGAAAATTTATCCTCCTTGTAACTATGAGCTTACAGTGATATACCTAAGAATTTTATCTTGTCGGAGGTATGACTGATATTTTGTTTAGTATGTAGAATAAGCGTAATAAAGTTAGTTCTAAACCAAAATGCTTCATCTGGGTATTAAATAATGTAGTATAGTTTCAATATGATTTTACTGCCGTTCCGGAATTGTCGTAGAAGACAAAAATTGCCGAACCTTGGCTGTAATAACTTTTTAAATCAAAACAATAACGTGGCCAAGAAACCGAGAAACAATATATTGGTCTGTAAAATTTAAAAAGTTCTTTATATGTATTTTTGCCATAGTTGTGGTTTTAGAAGTGAATTTATTTATTTATTTATTAGTTGCACCAACAAAGTGTACACCAACACTTACAATAAATGAAAATCAACAAACAAGACTAAAACTAGGTGTCACCTCAGTTTAAGATGCAAACTCCATGATTTATAGCAACATACTAAACAAATTACAAATATTAGGAATAAAATGTCAAATTATATAAAAGAAAGAGAAAAAAAATATACTTTAAATTAATAATTATTTGATGTTGCATTGTTAATGCGCACCATTGCTTCTTAATTAGAAATTGAAGCACTCATTTTCAACTTCTAATCACCGGAAGCAATAAGAGTTTATCTCTGTTCCTCGTATGTTTGTTCTCGGAAGATTCAAACGTACTCATTTTTCTCTTCACATAGGTATGCCACACGCTTGTGATATACACCGGATATCTGCATGGACTCACCGCATGCAGTTCTTTGTACTATTCTCTATATCCATCTACACGTGGTTGTCGCTCATAATTAATTGTCTATATACTGTCGTTGTCAAGCTTATTGCATTTGGTGTTTAGTAACATTTATTTGACCTGTTGTTACATTTACTCGTATCCTGCGATGCTTGTAATATTGCCTGCCTTCTGTTGTACGTGTTGTCATTGTCTGGCTAATTTCCTTGTGGCTGTACAATTGAATAACGTTAATCAGTGAACATTTTCAAACAACGTTACGCCGTTACAGTTTATATTTTAAATTTTTGTATATTTCGTGTTCATAAAATTCATTATATTTAGTCTAAAATTTCGTTTCAGTGGAGTTAGTATATTAAACTTAGCTTTTCAACGGTATGAAGTTGTCTGCACCTGTTTGGCTGTACTCGTATTATCGATTCTGTGAGACGCAATGGGTGGCGGCGGTGGTTGACCTGGACCCTAGGCGAGACTGCTTCGGCCATCCTTTGTCTGATCATCGTCTAGACGTGGAGACTTAGGGGAGGTTTGCAATACGTTTACCGTATTTCATGTTTTTCCGTCCGAGTGTGTCCGAGGAACATTTTCGTACAGGTGTTTCTGCTGCTGTTCCGTCTATTAAGACGGCTTAGGACATGAGTTAACTGTGTCAGATGATCGGTTAGATGTTTTTTTTTTTTTGAGTTGTTTCGTTAGTGTGCGACTCAACACATTTTTATTATGCTGTTCAAAGCTGAAGTACAGTTAAGGATATATAACTTGACAGAGGATCTGCGTCCTACCAAACAATATGGTTAGCTCTAGGTTCACACGTTTACATAGTTTACACGTGTCACTGACTTAACACCTGTCGAAACAAAACGCTAAGTTGATTGAAACAACTTGATTCTCAGAGGAATTAGCAGATCTGCATGTAGACCTGTAGTCCATACAAACCATTTATTTACCTTGTTCATGTATCTACTACAGTGTTTCCGATAATAAATTGTAGTAAAATTTATTTATACAGAAAATTTTGATGTATATTGTGTAATACCATTTCATTACATACGGGGGGTATGAAATAGTATTATCTTTTATTAATCAGCGAAGATAGCGCGTATAACCATTATTAAATTAATTACGAGCCATGTGAGTTGACGTGTGATGGATGACCTACGTAATGACTAACGGCAGGTCCTTGTTAAAACAGATACCATTCGATGGAGCCATTCTATGTAATTAGATTCACTTACCCAATGTCTTTAATATCAATCAAGTTTAACACTTCGGACTGAAAGGAATATCGGTTTGTAGAAATTTACTAGATGGATTTGGTAGCTGACTGATTCATAGATAATCGTGAACGTTCAAACCGTAACAGTGTAAGATAGCTAAGTCTCGCCTTATCTAGTGTTTTTGCTATTGAATTTTGTGAAGAACCAATTCCCAATGTGGTTCCTCCATAGAAATATATCTGTGTGTACTTGATTCGTAATTGATGACTATGGTGTTATTACCTCTAATAACATAGTTTTTTGCACTTGTGCATATTTTCGTTGACGTTACTCTGAACCCATCGATTGATCCATATAGGCTTGCTTGGTTGTTCAAAGATTGAAAGCAGTTGTGAGCATAAAGATATGTTGCTTCTCGTGTTTGTGTGACGCGAAGCTGACTTACGTTGACGAGGGAACCGTTTCTAGCATGTGTACGAGTATCAGCATAGGCCATTTAACACGAGCCGCACATAAGCCCCTTTGCTACTTCCACAGTGGAAAATTTCTACTAGTACATCCTTGATTGATCACCCCAGATTTATTGGTGTATGGGTGCGATTATCAATTATATTCCGTTACACAGTGTAATTTCATGATACAATTTTAGCAAGGGCAACACTAATTATACAATAAGAGATGTATTAAAAAGTTGTACAAACAGCAGATCAATAAATGCAATTCTTTTGTTAGAAATGAACGGTAACGGTGAAGTCCTTACGGGCGCGCCCCCGGGCGACGTGGGCAGATCAACTGTACCGGGGGCGATGCACTCTTCCCGGGCGGGATCGCAGCAGTTCAACTGCGCGGAGCGATGCCCTCCGACAGTACTAGTGTGCTCTGAGTCTTCCCGTTATTTTCTAGTCGTTCTTCTGTTCAGATTGCTTGATGGATAAAATTGTATAAAAATTAAATGTGGACAAACTGATGTTAACTCGGATGTGAAGCGAGTAGCTTTAAGCTTTGTGTTTTTTTCTCGAGGATATTGGGGCCAATGTTGCTTACAAATGACGCGTTGCATCGCGGTAATTATGGGTACAATAGTTTATAAGTGATTTTTGGTGTTATGGAGGTGCCTAGCCGACGGGAACCGCTTACCCTCTGGTGGCCGGTTTAAGGCGATTTAGATGTGGTTGCCGGTAAAAGACATCGTCACTACATCCACCATCCGCCGTCGCATAAGCGTTGTCGGGGTTAAGTAGTAGAGCGCCCAGCTATCTCAAAAAGAAGGGACCTAACGTCCTTATCTCGATTTTTATTCCTCAGGCTTTACCTAGGCATTACACCTCAGGTTTTTACTCTTTTGTAATTTTTTCTGATATTTCAATTTGATAAAAACGTAATTTAAAGGTTTTTTTTCGTGTTATATAAACAATTAGACGTCTGCATTTATAACGTTGTCATGCACATTAAAAATAGCACCAATTTGATATGCTCAATATGAGCCAAATCATGAAAATCACGTCTAGCGGAATAGCCGCACACGTTTGTTGTCACAGGTCGAAATATTCTATTGTATGCACGGCATCACGTGTGCTCGATGCTATTGAACAGGTACTGTCAGCTAACGACTCGCGTGTTTGGATGTACATTATCATGTAGAAGCTGAAAGGAAGCAACCAGGTGGTTCTGCAAAAGTGTTCTGGTTTTCTCCGTCATTGTGAACTCTTAGTTCCAAACTTTTCAAACATCTATTTTACCTTTTAAGAGATGATTTTAAAAAGTAGTTCGTCATCATCCAGTGAACGTACAGTTGAAATAGATCGTCGTTCCGAACATAACCATAGACAAACAGAAACACAGACGGACAAAAATAAAAAAGGGTTCTTGGTGTACCTACTGCCATCTTATATATACCTCCATATATGCAGTTATTTTGGAAATCGCATACTGATAATCCTTTTTCATTTCTATGTATGCTTTCGTGTTATTTAGTTATATAATCACATATATCGCATAGTGTAAAGGCATATTAGTATGTACACTAAAATTGTATACGTTGTAATTTGTCCTGTCCTATAAAATTTGATTGCCCTCCGGTTCAGAATGCGCGATGTAAACTGTTTAGTGCGGCCAGACCGACCCGATCCGTCGTCGCGCGTAACCCATAAATAGATTTTACGGGCAGTGCGTATTTTTAACCGAAACCCTTTGTCACCTAGGTTTTGCTATAATTTATCATTGGAAAATAATTCGCGACGGATCCTCGTTATGAATATTGTGTTCTCGTTTTGAGGACTAGCTTATTTAGGTAGCAGAGTTCGTCATTCGGAGCCGGTTTGAACGAGTGCGGCTCCAATGACGTCCGAGTGCCAATCGCGTGTTCAGCAGAGCAGCGGTAACAACAAGATGCCGGTTGATAAATTATTCGCGCGATGATCATAGCTCGCTACTATCTCTCCTCGGAAATGTGTTTTGTCTTTGAGATAATAGTTGATAGTATCAGGCGTTACTTTGCAGAAATTCATTGTTATTAAATTAGTATTAATTTACTTTGTATCAATCCGCAAGCACAATATATGATGGTATATACTTCTATACATGTTATAGGCATATATAACTTGCCTTCCTCCCTCCCACGAAGGAAAACATGCATTTATGATAAATAAAAGTATATACCAACATACATACCGTCACCAACACGATAATAGGTTAATTTGAGATAATAGCTTAAAACATTTTATATATTATGACCAGAAGTTAAAATGAGAGATAGGTTCCCTGTAATTATATTTCGTTAGTTGATGATTGTTATGATTTTTCAAACCAGAATACACATCCTCAAATACCTCTACACGTGTTTAGATATATTCAGAGAAGACAGAGCAGACAGCCGGTAATTACGTCCTTAGCGGGCTTCTGTAGGTGGTGGCATTTTTGTACCATTCTTTGTGTAGTGGGTGTAACATTGATCGATCTCAAGTAAGGCTGTTATTGTGTGCGTGTAACCTCCGCATGGTATATGTTGATATAGATTGCTTCAGGTGCACAAAGAGGCCTGATGTATAACGTTCGATGGCCCGTCTTATTACATATATACACTAAAACCTTGTGCGCGCACCGCACTTCATTCCCACATCTACATACCTTTATCGCCGTTTCAGTTGTATGACTAACGTTTATAAGTGTTTTGATTTAGTTACGATTTAGCGCATCGGTACACTTAGGGAACATATGGGTTGAACGACTGCAGCATCGCGATGTCCCGTCATTGACGATCGACGAAGGCTAACATACAACTTTCTTTCTCAATTAGAATCCTGTAGCTTTTGGCCGTGTGCGACTTGTATCCGTTTATGTCTGCTCAAAACAGCCACATCTAGGAAAACTGACATTGTAAGTCACATTTAACAAAAAATTGTTATTTTAACAGCACTTATTTTTGCGCAATTCGTTGGGAAGCTACGGGTTTATCACAATTAAATGACCATAACGGAGGCCAGTGAAAGGAAAGATTTCCGTTATCTACCCCCTTGGGATAACACAAAATGAGGCCAGCGGTCCGTGAATGTCTATTCTGTACCGTTTGACCGATGTGCGTGTGTGTGAACGGTGTGTGTGTGTGAACGGGGTCAAGTGGGCCGATCAAATATACAGTGGATAATTAAAAAATATATAAATTATGTGAACCATGTCGATGTATAAATACAAAGATGAATGAAGTTTTATATCATAGTGTTAGTTTAAGCCTTCCAATATTAACGTAAGTTAATTACGCATTTTTTTTATTCTACTGATACTGATTTCCATACCTGGCCGGGCCAGACATTTATGAGACACATAAATGTTTGTTCCCGGGTCACGGATGTTTGTAATGTCATATTTGTGTAAGTCCATGCCAGCCGCAACACAGGGAATCCTAGTGCGGGGTGTGAATGTGTAAACGTTTATTATTATTATTATTATTCGTTAGTCAAGTTTTCTTCTCTTTGAGTCCATAACCTCCAACTACTTTGTTGTTACCGGATCGTCACATACACACGGAATCATGGCCAAACTCATAACTTGCGAAAACAATTTTTTTAAATGTGTCCAACTTTGTTCTTATCATGTGGGTAGGTAGAAATAATGTTTACTTTAACGCTAAGAGGGTAATTAAGAAAGTTAAAGTGCATTTTGGTAGGTGTTTTAAAAGTTTTACTTTTACCGTGTCCATTGTCCGACTCAGTTGATGTTTTAAATTGTGTTCTGGAAATTAAAAGTGTTACATTGTAGAAGTTTTTTGCTTTTATTGTGATTACTGAACATCTAAAGACACCTTAGAATTCTTAAAAGCGCTTTTGACACCAACTCAGATAGCACAAGGGTTGGCCCATCGTGCAGTGGCAACTGTGCTTAATGCACCCCGTTCTTTGATGCAATATTCTCTAAGACGGTATCAAGAGACTGGCCGTTGCACCCGCTGACCTGGTAGTGGGGGTGTACGTTGCACATGAGCTCGTTACGATCGCTTTATTGTCGTAGAAATTTTAAGAAATCGCTTCCTTACCGTCGTCGATATTCAAATCGCCAAGGCCATGGATGTTTGTGAGCGTACGGTGAGAAGACGTATAATATCGTAAAGGAATACTTTCAAAATATTTCAAAATTACAGTGGCCAGCTCGAAGCCCGGACTTAAATCTGATAGAACACATTTGATAATTTATTCTTAATCCACTTCAAAACTCTTAACATTCAGCTTGAGATGTCAACAAAAGTGATATAATATTCGGATGCGCATTATAAAATTACATTGCGGTATTTCGTTATCAATATTTCGTTGCATATGTCTCATCTACAAGTGAAATGAGGTTAGGAGAAACACAAACAGTAAGATGGAATCTATGGAATCTGTAATTCTGTAAATATACTGTATGTGATGTGCTATACAACGGTATCACCGCGGGAGCTGCGTTCACTGCCCTCGGAGCTGCAAGGTGCCCCAACGAGGGCGCCTGCTCCCCGGCGGCCGCAGAACAACTGCCGCGGAAGGCTCCTTGGGGAGCGACGTCGTAAGCTGGTTACCGTTATGTTGTGTCGTGAAACTTGGCTAATTGACCTACTTTGAAATTGTCAATCGCATGTGTAACCTCACTTAACAGCATGAATGTATAAATGTACCTATAATACGAAGGGGCAACAACGATGGCCTAGTGGTTTGAATGTTCATCATTCGCCATTTCTAAATTGTGATATATCTGCGTGCGAGAAAATATTTATCATTCGCTTTGTGAACTATTATATTGTGAGAAATACTTCTCATCTAAGTGTTGTTCATATTGTTATTGTAAATGTGTGAAATGCGCTAAAATGTACTTGTCTTGCGTGGTTTTAATCCGGGGATGGGAGGGGCAATGAGATTGATGTTTAATTTAGTTTTTATGTTTTTATGAGAAAACCATGCAAACAAGGAACTACTTAAAAACGTGCAACTCTTTGAACTTGGTTCGGAAACGTCGCATTAATCGCGTTCAATCATAAAGATGTAGCTTGGACCCCGTTAGCATCTTTAAAACAGTTTTCGTTTTGCGCCCCCGCTGCGTTTCAACAAAATAACTGAGCCAAATTTGGAATCCTCGCGCAAAATCCTTATTCAAGGGAGAACAGGTTGCGTCTTATGTTTGTTTCCAAGTACAGAGGTGATTCAAGTCGAGTAGGATGAAATACTGCACCAGTATTGTAAGTGTCGAGCCACTTAGATATGTTTTACATTTAAATTAAATTTAGGAGAATATTTTAGAAATAAAACTTAATTATACGTATCGCGTCTTTGGAATATTCTACTATAATGCGGTATTTGTTGTTATATAATGATTTAGTTGAGAAAATGCAAAATCTATATCTCACTTCTCGCATTTTGTTAATGTTTTAAAAGAAAGAAACTGGAACTATCCTTATTATTGTTGAATCACTAAATTTCAATTCCAGTTCTTAGTGCAGTCATGATCTGTGATTATTCGATGTTCGTGAAGGGATTTCTAACATTTCCTGTATGCGTAAGAAATAAAATATGGCGAGCAAGGCACACGCACCGCACTCAAGGATGCTTGTGCTGTCGTTGTGGTCGAATGAGCCCCAATGCAATAAAATCCGTTCCGGCACCGTATATATAAATCCCTAAGTAAGTAGTTCTAGTAAATGGCCCCATTATTAAATATCTTTGAAGTAGTTCCACGCGATGCGCAATTATATTTCAGTGTTCGCTCTGAAACAAGGAAACGTCACGACGATGTTAAAAGTATCATTGCTTCGAAATAATTATTTCATGTCAGTAATAAATTGCTGAAGCTCATTTCCATGAAAAATGATATATTATAGAATGATACTATTCCATCGATAGCGTTTTCTATTTTCAGTATGAATACGTATCCTAATTATCCAGCGGTCGACCCAGCGAATGTAACGTAATCTAGTCGTCCACGATGGAGTACTGTCGTCCACTCGGCCCTGCCCCACCCGACCAATCTCGTTGGGTGAAGGAGATCCGCTTATGCCAGGCCGGATTGTAGAAGTATCTTTCTAATAACGATTGTGCGTAGACACATGTATTTAACTTAAATTTTTACATAGTTTTTGTACTATCTGCCTCATTTGGTGACCTATAATGCCTAAAACGAATTTACTTACCGCGACCCTTTTCTCTCTCCCTGCTTTAGTATCATCATCTGGTGTTACAAGATCATTCTTTCTGTGTGATACTTGATTTAATTAATCTGTATCTGTATTTTGTTAGTGTTTCTGTAAGTGTTTACCACAAGCTGAGTTGTAACGTATTTCTATTGTTATCGGTCAATTTGTTCGCTGTGTAAACCGTTCCTGCTCGAGCGATCATTCCGGTGCCTACGATTATGTAAAGTATCGTTTTGGTGAGGGATAAATAATAATGTAATCATTGTATTATATGTCTTAAACCACTGCGGAAATTATGATAGCATGCTTATATTGCATTACAACTTACAATTCAAATAACCGCTCATTTCAATGTTGACAAGTAGGTGTAATATGTTGATTGTCAACTATACCAACAGGACAGTTTCAGGCTGAATTGTTTGCCTGTTGGTGCGTACGTGGTGTGCCCGGCCGTGTCTACTGATTGTGTAGTCTAATTGGTTTGTGGATTAACCAATAAATTATGGGTATAATGTAATGACCCTCGTGTATTGAGGGCTGTCTGGGGATTTAAGAAAATTCCATTTCAAAGGAGAGCTCATGTTGTTTATTGTTTACTTTGTTTATAGCACGGATGATTGCATACACTTTGTTTGTAATAATGAGCGAGCATCGGCATAATGTTTCAATGATTTAGAATATAATACGTTTTCCCATGCTATTACATCATATTGCTGAATTTATGTTATTGGTACGTTAAACTATTTTTAATGTAATTTCAATTTGCTTGTCTGTTCATGGCGTAATACTTTCTTTTTCATAGATGAAAGCAGCCTAAAATTTCATTTTTCTTCCAAATTTAAAATTCATTGTAAGAATGTATGTCTTTATTAAAACACTACGTCGCCTTCTTTATTCGTATTAAGTAAATGTAATGTAAAACTACGTGTAACCTTATAATCAGTGAATAAGCATTAAGCATTGTTCACCGGCCTTTGTTCCATGTCAAACGTATGACGCCGTTCGCCGCTCGCTACAGTCCAGTCCAGCGCTGCGTTACGTATCGCTCTATCTCTGTTGTCAAGTGTAATGTGCTCAGGGTATCCTTATCCGTTGGAGCTGTGTTACAAAGTGTAAATTATTAAACATTATGAGATTTTATATTTTATCTTATTGCGTACAAATTAAATTTATCAATGTGATGTAAGTTCATCACAAGGGCTGTTAGAGCGTCCCTCGATGATTCGCAGGTAAACCTCTAAGCGGTGTGCGTGTATTTAATTGTGCAACATTTACCAGTTTAGTTATATCGATATTAACATCGGCACGTGCATGAGTTACCACACTCGCTGTTACTCACTCGATAGTGTTGCTTCGGTCTATTCCAAAACGTATACCATTAATAAATACATCTGAATCTTCATCAGTAAATTAAACGTTCACGTTATTTGTAATATGTGTCGTCGTTCCATCGTCCCAACCGATCTCACGGCATTTTGCCAAATATACAACTTTAGATCAATTCCCCCGTTTAATCTGTGCGAAGATTGCGAATATTGTTGATTTCTTTACTACGCCGAAACTTCTTTTGTTAATTCGAACGGTGTCTCTCTAAATCCGTACACCTAGGACACACAATGAAAAATGAAGGTCCCCAATTATTGCGTCGGCGGCACAGGCCTTGTTTTGGAAACGGGATTGAAATGGTGCATCTACTAACTGGGTCAAGCTCGCTCGCGACGGGTCGCCACGTGCTATACCCCGCTCCCACCTCGCCGCGCCTCTGTTACATTATTCAGATACGAACCGTTTCCTAGCGTCATAAGGTTTAATTTCGCTCGCACCAAAACTACTGTGTTGGTCTTGTTGAATAGGTAGTATACGAATTAATCTAACTGTCGCGAAGCAATCGATGGTTTTGTTGGGGATTAAAGTCTCTTTTTGTTCGAAAGATTGACAGTGTGTAGAAGTTGGGCTACTACTGAGTTTCATTGTTTGATTTCATATTCGTACTTTGAATTTAATAGCGCGGAAGTCGTGGTTGCTCTTTGTCTCTCGGAAGGCAAATATTTGCAGTGCAGAGTTAGTTTTTATCCTTGTCTTTATTACGTGTTTATTTAGTACGCAGAGAAACTCCTTGTCTTTATTACGTGTTTATTTAGTACGCAGAGAAACGAGCCAGTACGCAGTGGTAGTTTCAGACTTAAAGTCAAACATTAATAGCTGCCTGACTGTCTTTGTACATTGGGCGAGGGTAAACGTAAACGTAAGGGTAAGGGCGAAACGTAAGGATTTTAAATTAATTTGAATCATTTAAAAGGTTATAGTTCATTTACTCCGCAGATAATTATAAGTTGTTTGGCATGTTAGTGCGGTTCTTTATATTGAATGCTAACCCCATTTTATCGTTACAGAAGTCGGTTATTGTAGTTCCAGAATTAGAAACATATAAATTTATTACCACAAATAAATAACTTAAGACATACCTACTATTTTCTTAACCGAACTTACAGCCGTAGTACATACCGTACTAACATCTATCTCGTATTTACTTACTTAGTATTTTTCTTGTGATGCGGGCACGGTTATATAAATAAAAATTCCAGATAATAAGACTTTGCCTTTATGTCAATAATAAAGTCTACCTAAATTAATGTAAAAATAAAACCATTGTACCAATGTGACTCCAGTAATACTTTTATTATAAATATATATTTAATACAAAGACTCGGCCCCGCTAGTTTTGTTATCTTTACACATGAAAATATTATCAAACATGTGCCTTGAGTGGCTCGTTGGTTAACACGAATTTGGCTCTTATGAACGGACGAAAAGACATCTTTAAAGATAGATATTTTTAATGTTACCTTTAGAATTTTTTTTATTATTCACCCACTTTATATTTTATTGAAAAAAGTTAACACAAAGTTTCTTCGTTTCGTATCTCCGTTAGATCCCTTAAAGGTACAGAAATATTGTTATTGCAGTAAAATGGAACGTTCCACGAGGTTTAACCATCCTGATGTTCTTTACTATTCTAAAAATCATAAATATGGGAGTGTTAAATTTCGTTACGATATTAAAAATAAAGTGTATTTAAAGATGAGTTAAATTTAATTATTAGTACCTATATATGAGTGAAGTCTTGGAATCGAAATTCTTCACGCACATCTTAAGGTTACTCGTGTTTGCTTTGCATTTGTAATATAATAAAAGACGCAGACAGAAAAAAACACTATTGTATATTTCATATGTCTAATATTAGCGATCGATTATGGAATCACGGGACAGTAAGCGCTGGGTGCTAACAGCAGTAATCGGTACGCAACGAGAGCCGAGCGGTAACTGAACGGTGATGTGGTGTGAAAGTGAAAGCCAGTGATCCGGTTACTCTGAGCGCTATGTGCTCGAGTACCACTAGTAAGTAGCATTATAGCTGCTCGAAACAGTTATGTTGCATCGTTGTGTTCCACTGCAGTTATAAACAGTTTGCTTTATTCGGTTACTGTCTCGACTATAATGAGTGGAATCAAAGCAAGTTCCAAATTCCCCGTACAACCAGGTTCGAGACAGACTGATTGTAATACGCTTGAATTGTTCGCTTACATTTAGTTTCAGAGTGTTAAAAAGTGACGTGATAAGGTGGTAGACGCATAATCTTTATCGGTGCCAAACAGGCGTCCGCGTAATGTAGGTCATCCGACCAAGAGCGGGTCAAGTTCATTTTGACTACGTCGCTTGAACAAACACGTTTCACTTCTACCGTTGTCGTTATAAGAGTCGAAACGGTTTCGGTGGTATTATTTCAAATCGCCCTGAGTAGAATAAGGTACCACGTACAATGAAATAGAAATTATCGAGACTGATCGTTTTCTGTACAGGAAAGATAACTATTATTGTGGGCCTTTAAACGCAATAGATCCCAAAACAATAGTCATTAGGACTTTGTTTGCGTTTGATCGCGCTAACCTCAGTAATGGGTTAACCGATCGCATTATGGTTTTCAGTAATGTATTGCATTAAGCATCACTTAAAAAGGCATTACAGAAGGCCAATCTTAACTGTAACCAACATATCGGCGCAAAACTCTGACCAACCATTTGGCAGTAAACCTTTTTGGTCTTTTGCCAAAGCGGTTGAGACTAACTTCTGTCGGCCCACACTGCCACTACTAGTAAAACAAGGTGGTTCCCTGGCTTATCTGATGGCTCCCTCGAGGTCCAAATAACTAACTTCTTGAGAACTGGGGGTGTCTAGACGAGAAAAAAACCAGTGATTTTGGTGTAATTCTAGCGATTGTATTAAAGGCGTGTCCACCCGAATTGTCTCTCGTGCTATGTCCTTCCGTCTCTCTCTCAAGACTGGGATAGTGCCCAAATCCTGAAAGCTCGGTAACCTAGCTAAAAAAAGCAATCGTGCTAATCCTAGTGATTATCAAACTATTTAACTAACCTAAATACTCTGTAAGATTATGGAGCGTGTCTGGAATTCGCGTCTAATGGCATACATAGAACAAAACTATTTTCTTAACGAGCGACAGTATGATTTCGTCGAAGCTTGTCGACAGGGAAGCTTCTACGTATGCCACTCACTTTTAGGGTGAGCGCTTCGAGAAAATCGATGTTCATTGCAATCGATTGCAACAAATGCCAGAGTTTCTCAGGGGTTTGTTCTTTTCGCCGTTCTATTCCGGCTACACATCAATGATCTGCTTAAGCCCAGTACCTGTGGGTAGATAGGTAGGTAATTCCGATTCTATTGAGTTTAGCCATTGTGATAAATTTAGATTCCCTTAAGATAATCGTGTATTTTTCATCACAATTTACGATTCCATTCGAAATCCCCTCATTATTGTGCCGATTATGTAACATAACACAGTCCTCGACGCGTTACTGCTGGTCTTCGCTAAATTCATACGGTACACACATTTCTAGATTTTTCACTTTTTCGACTTGATGCGAACCATAAAAATTGTTTTAATACTTTAACGATATACCTGAAAACTTGTTATATCTGAAGTAGTTTGTAACGTTTCCTCGGCCAGCATCATTTTCAGTTCAGTATTTATTTATGGACGTCTACGAACTTTGTTGTTTGTATAAAAGAGCTGAGACATTGGATTGAAGGCCTATTAGGTGAATTTAACGTAATATTATTTTACTGCAGTCGGGCTAAATAAATCAGCTTAAATAAAACCACATTGTACATAGGGTTAAATCAGAATATTGTATCTATTGAAGTGTAGCTACAATCGGATGTCCTAATTATAAACAGTTCCGTTGTGGTAACAATTAACCCTGTAACCCGGCCGAGGGTGTCCATAGACGGCGTGTGAACTCTTACCGTTGGTATACTATGGGATACTAGATTTGTGTAGGTATATATATAGAGAAGAAAACACTGGACGAGTGATTAAGAGTTATTAGTACTCAGTATTAGTAATCTAGTAGTATTGACGGTAAAAGAAAATTCACACTATATAGGTACTATTCACGACCGGATATTTCAACTTCCATTGCTGCTATGGGCGGTAAGTGATATGAACGGCACAAATCTTACGAAAAATGTATATCCGGATTGTAATTGGAAAGGGTAGAGGAAAATAAGGAGAACATTCAATTTAGTGTGATTTTTGAGGTCAAATGAATGAGCCGCGGTCCTCGGTAAGTAAATGCTTATTTTATTCCTAGAATCAAATACAATTTTACAATTGTATTAATTTAATGTGTACACAATATCGGCAAATTACATACAAATCAAAACTTATCAAACCCAATTATTATTACCAATTATAATTGGTTTAGTAACAAACCAATTATAACAATAGTTTCAGCATACAAATCATCAATTCAGCATACAAATTTTTATCTAATATATTCATACGAAATCATTTAAAAACAACGTACAGGATGTATTGTTATAAATTTGACGCCGCCTTATTGACGTGATATCGTCTGAAGGAGAGACCTTTAAATATAAGTATTGATGATGACATAAAAGCTTCGCCTCTTGAAGCAGTGACATATTTATTGTTTTCACGACAGTAACTTGTTTTCGCTTAGTCACGCACCTTTCTTTGAGAACGTACAAGTTTTGTGTATTTGAAGAAATACATAGCGTAATCCCGTTGCGTGAATTGATCATAGAAATAACGTTGGTATTTTCGGACCTTACACGATTTTAATTTAAGACTAATTAATAAGTTCATAATATTTACGTAGACGTAGCATGTGTAGTTTAGAACTAACTGTAGCATAAATTCGGCTCCATAGCACCACTTGGCTCTAAACGCTCGTGTGCCGGTACTCAGGTATTGCATGGCGTGTTTTACGGCAATGCACTAAAATGTCGCTGCTTTTCTTCCGAGACAGTCTGTACTGCGATAGCTTCGACTTACAAATATATAGACTGAGTTTCACAAGAGCGCTCATAGGCTTTTCCATATGAATATTATCAGACAATATTATGCATTTCACAGTCGAATGTGTGAAAGGTCAAGAGGTTCGGCGCAAGTGTAAATTCAGTCCGATCGATTCGATTAGCACACGTAGCATTATGCTGGAGCTCTTGGACTGATCGAGGACCGGGTCGCCGAGCAGCCAGAAGCGTAAGTGGTGTATGGGGCCCAAATATGGAAACTGTTTAATGGACCTGGATTTTTCTCTTATTGTTGTAAGGTGGGGCGCAGGGCCCGGGCCGAAGACCCCACCTGCCATACCTCCACTTACGCCTCTGGATGTATCGTACGTGAATATACAATATACCCAATTTTCCATCCTGTTAACAAATGGGGCACTCCCAGGATTAGGTAAACCAACGAAACTTTGCAGTGTGAATACACACTAGTAAGTACTTATACTAGTAAGTTTTGAATACGCCGCAGCAGAATCTATTATTGAATGTCTTATGATGTTAAATCTCCTTTGCCCAGATTCGGTCGACCTTTCGAGCCCTTGTCTGAAATCAGTTTTGTTTTGAGGATTTTGTATTTGCATTTAAAATGATAGAAATAGACCGCGCATAGTTTGTACGATATTATATAACTTTCGCTACGTTTAAAACATTATAAGTGCCTAATGAACTGAAGGAAGTGCACTGTTTGTTAACAGCGATTTATATGTTGGTAGTAGTACCTAGTGTGTTTTAATTTAAACATCACTCAAGGAGTGTTGCCTCTGATAACTTGAGAGTTGTTTTTAGTTCCCTAAATGCTTTATTTGCTTTTAATTATTTTAAATTTGCGCTAATTCTGGTAAATTCCGTTCCTGACAAACGGGTTGATTCTCCGTGTGAACTTAATGGCGAGGGTAACCCGTGGACAAAGACCGTAGTCATATCCCGACAGTCACAGAAGAAGTGCTGTTCCTGGGAATTGTTCTATCGTTTTGTGTGTAAGGACTCGTCATAATTTTATGCGTCTAGTAAATTTTTATGGATTTCTATTTTCTGGTGAAACGTTAAGCAGTCGATGTCAGTGATTACTTACCTATACCTACCTGCAGTTATCCGTGTTGGAAGCCTGCAGTTGGCTTAAGACCTTCCAATGATTGGGCTGACTGGCCATTTGGATTGTTGAGAAATGAGACCATGTAGGGAATTGTTTATGGGTTTTGTTATGAATCTGTGGTTCACTTGAATACTCTGTAATTTCCTATATGTTAAATGTTGCTTGTTTGTTTTTTTGTGGGCAATAATTTATTCTTTATAGGAATCGAAGTATTCATAATGTAAGGATATCCATCTATTCTTCTGTGTTTTATCTAATGGTTGTTCTTAAATGTCGTAGTATTAGCTTGGTTTCCTGTTACATAAGCTTTTTAGTGTGATGTTATTGTAGAAACATTATCGTTAATATTAAAAAAACAATGCTTGTGTGCAGATAGCAATGCAATGTGCTAGTCAATCTTTTAGGGTTTAATTTAAATTCATTTGTAATTTGGAAGCTCGAAACATATTCTGCAAAATTTAATAATATGGAGATATAAGAGTTTACCTATGTCATAAATTATACTTCATGTAACGATAGGTGTTTATAGAAGTCCGATTATATCTTCAAATGGAATAAGTTCGAAAACCTTTTTTTTTCAGGACTTCCATAATAAGTTTGTTGCTAACAACAAATTCTAAGCCATACTAAGCGTCTCGGAATAACTTAGGCTAAATAACAAATAATAAATTTCAAGATTACAAGTTGAAACGCGAGTTGCTTATTGGAACTTTTAAGCGATGCATTAAAAAACAACTTATAGGCAAAGGATATTATAGTATAGAGGAATATAAAAATTACAAGACCGCCTGGAAATAATAGTGTCGAAACCAGTTCCGCACAGGTTAAAACTTTTAAATTACCATGCGTTGTTTAAAAGATGTGCTGAGGAGTTTCTTTAGTCGTTTCTTCTCCTCAATGTTAAAGCACCTTTTCGAAACGGTGGTAGAAGCAAAAAAGTTACAGAATACCTACATGATTAAATGATTTTGAATTTGAATTCGATAGCCAAGCAATATAACATGTCAGTCAAATCATACAGACTAATAATTATTTCAAACAAAATCAACCAAATTCATCACGACAAAGAGTGTACTTGTTAAGCAACGACCCTACAGATATTAACACGAGTTTTTAGCCGCGTGCTGTATGCAAAAAATTCGCTTGTTAATTTCTTTAAACACCTTTAAACATTCTGAATGACTTTGTGTCCAGTCGAAGTGAGTTTAATTTGTCAAATCGAGTTTGATATATAGCAGGTCCGAATATTTTGGTAATTTAGTATTTTTTTGCTCGTTAATGACAGTTACATCGCATCAATAATAATATGCAGTATTTGAATAACATCAGTTTATGTACAATTAATATCTAGTAATGTTTTTATTATATTACTTTAATATTATTTGTCATTACCAATTGGTTTTATTTATTTCAGTATTAAATGACATTACATGTACAAATAATTCTATCTGTGGCCATTACGCATCCCCTTGCGATACCGTACCCCGTATTGGAAATTTATTTCCAGTAACATACGGGAAATAACGATAGATAACGGATAGGTTTTTAATTTCTTAATTTGTTACGTGTAGGTACATTAATTTCGTCATGCTTGAACTTAATTAAAAGCACTTTAGAACTACTTTACAATAAATTTTCTCAACGTACCTTATATCCGTAACTAATCCATAAATTGTAGCGGACATGAAAGCTATAGTGTCAGCACAAATTCGTAATAAAATCGCAATTAGTGTACGCATAAGTAGATTCCAGATTAAAATTCGTCGAGACATTATTATGCTTGGATCTTGTGCCTGTATCTTCAGTTTAATACGGTAAAGTAACCTTCGTTGCCCGGCAATCTTCATTTTATTTTCTCCTCGTGAGTATGACGTAAATTATTATATTACGTTTTGTGTTCAAACATATATATTGTTCGTATGTACAACTAGTCAGGTAACCCGCATTGGCTTCGGTTCCAGAGACAATTGTAAAGTTTACAAATTTAAGCCGTACTAATATAACAGTTATTCATTGTGGTCAAGTGTTTCATGTTTGCGACATTCTAGAGTTCTTAAAACTAGAAACGATTCTGTTTTGTAAAAATACAAAAACATCAAGCGTTGTTTCTTGATATCTTAACAGAATATATATATATTAACTTTATCTCTTATCTCGCGGCGGCGGATCCATTTCCCGGGATATGGAGTTATGATTCAATTTCACTTAATTTACTTAAAAACTTGCAGCCCCAAACACGATCAATATTGTTATGCATAAAAAAAACGTTTTATGATGGAATACCAGCACGGAGAGTGACTATTTAATATAATTACGTAAAGTAACATAGTAAAAGTGTTTAAAAGTTACCGTGTTAAGGTTGTTATTGTGATGTGAAGTGCAGTTTATTTACCTTACCTGCGGCTTGTCTCGGCCGCGCGGGTAAACCTCCGAAGGTTATTGAGTTTCCTGATATTTCAAATAAAACTTCCGACTTCAATTATCGTTTTATGATGTGAATACTGGATCTTTATTTATAATGACATTAAGTATTATTAATTTTGGAGGTGTGTCCTTAATTAAGGTTCCTACTTTTATCTCCTGATATTCCGAGCCAATGTTTAGGTGAAAGAAATAGATACATAACTACATTTCATATCACCATCCCACACTAAATTACGCTTTCCAACAACATTAATTAAATTTATGTTATTATATTCTATATTTTTAGCGAAATAAATCGAATTATATAAAAAAACAGACTTAATAACTTAGCCCAGATTTAGCTCACCAAAATCAGAATAACACACAAACTGATTAGTTTCACAATTACTGGATATCAAAAATGGCTCACGTGTACCAACTTATTCGAACCGTCCTCATCGGGCGCTGCCAAGAAAGTGAATAAGCAAGTCCACTTACCCTCCTTTTATAGGTTTACTCGGTACAGTGTAATATCATTTGAACGGGGTCCTGCTTATAATACTAATATTATAAAGAGAGTGCGCGGGGTCCTGCTTATAATACTAATATTATAAAGAGAGTGCGATTTTGTATATATACAGAAAGTATTCTCCGGAACCACGGCACCTGTATGAAAAAATATTTTACCATTTTAAAATAACATTATTCAGTAAATTTACCTGAGCACAGTCGGGGTGGTCCACTGGCATATAATAGAAAGGAACATTCTGCTTTCATTTGGCCTTAATGTTTTTATGTACTCCACATTTTTAAAGATACAATTGGCACCATTCAAATTAATCCTGAAGAGTGTTTTAGTACCTTGCGACTCTGGACAATCTCAGTGTTTTCCTACCTGTGTAGGGATGAACCGACACGACGCAACGATATCAACAATACGAAAAAAAACGAACTATGCTCGAGCAATTAATAATAAGTAATAATGTTGAGGCAGTATGAGGTATTGGATTGTGAAAAGCATTTCAGTTTGACGCGAGTGTTACTTCTCGAAACATGATTTGTCTCTGTTACAATCTTACAACAACAAATATCAATTTAGATAATGTATTAAGAGACGGACATAGATGTGTAATGCAGTCACACACTTGAATATGAAATAAACACGAAACACGTCAAAGAAGACAGTCGCATGGGCGATATTCTTCAAAAAATAGTTACCTATTTGTATCTGTGCAAGTAACATGGTGTTTCAATTGCTCAGGGCAGCCATAAAAAACTTGGAAGCTGTCGTGTCGTAGTTTACGGAAGTATCTCGTGGTGCATGAGAGTCGTAACGGAGCATCGTCCGAGGGCATCGGTCCGCTAACGATCTCGTCTAAATCGGTCTTCGGCCGCTCGCCATGCGCGAGCACTTGCCATGATCCAGCCGCTCCACTCGTTCCCCGTTCTCGACGTATTAAATCACCATGATGGATAATTGTTTGTGTACGAGGCGCTGCACGTACGGATTTGCGGGCGTGGCATTACAATACGCACGTTATTGGAGAAATGCTTCTGCACTCGTATCTTAAATGTAGCAACCAGCAGTATCCTCGATGATAAGTAGCCATATCTATCTTAATCAATTGTAATTCTCTCCCTTCTTTTTTAAATTAGTAACAATAAAGTGGCTTGCAAAAGGAGTCAAAAATATGAAAGTTTATTTGAATGCAAGAAAGAAGAATCAGAGCATTTTGCGATGGTCTGGTTTTAAACGAATTACGAGTTGTACATTTTTTTCATATAAATTAATATCTATACCGATACTATAAAGCTATTACGTCTGTGTGCGAGTGATGTCTGGAACCGCGGCACATATTTGAAGAAATATTTTACAATGTCATAGGAACATTACTCCAGATGGACATACAAGTAGGGTATGTATGTGTATCAGTACGTACCCGTTCAGCAAGTCAAATATAAGGTGAAACACACTAAATGCCCGTGTGTCTCCGGTTTACATGTAAAAAATAATGAATTATTTACTGTAATTGATATCTTATTTGACTTTGCCGTACAAATGAACTTTGTCCGCGCTAACCTTTATGGCGTTCGCCTGTAATGTTCATGACCACAGAAACGTTTCAGCCAAGTTAATAATACACTTGGAACCTGTAGGAATTATCGTATCGTTGACGTAATCTTAGGCGGAAGCTGAGGTATTAACGATTTCAGACGTATGAACAAGACTTCAATTTTATTTCTTTATGTTTATTGTCTGGTCTATGCCGTGTTTTATGATAATTTTGTAGTTACGCATCTTGTTGTTGGTATCTGAAATTAGATTATACCTACATATCTCCCGAGAAATTCTGTTTGGTGGTGGGTTGTATATTGAGTAGTTACGTTCGTTTAGTTGATGCGTTTTGATTTTCAAAGTGAAAATATTATTCTTGTTTTGTTTTGCACATAAATACACGCTATAAGCACGTTCTTTGTCCAACATATGGAAAACGTTTCAAATGAACGTTGTTTACTTCGGAATGTAGCACCAGATACTCTTAATATTCACTTTACATGTCTATTGTGACATAGAGTTATAGCTTCATGGTTTGAGAGTTGATTTTGGATTCATGAGAGAAGCCTATAAAGTACTTTACGTAAATTTCGCTAAAATTTTCCAAGAAACAGAAAATATAAAGGATTCATTTATAGTACGTAACTCACCTTTATACGAGTCCGATTCTAAATTGACCGGTTTCATTGCCAAGCGAACTGTGGACATATGTGAACATAATTGTCGCGGAAAACTGCATATGTCTAGTTCTCTATGATGTTCACAATGGTATGAAATGTATGCCGTGCCTCTCGACCAGCGCGGTGGTGGCCTTGGTTTGTGAGGGTACTCGTGCCTAGTAGTGGGTTGTTGGGTTGATGACGAAACAGAATATAAAAAATTGATTTGTTACATCCTTGATACTCACACGATATGAAAATAGGTCGTATATCCGCTGCGTGAGTTGATAGTTTGGGAAGGCTTTAGGGCTGCGACAGCATCATTGTTATTGAGTAACGGCAGTAATTGGCGGCCTACCGAGCATTGCAAATGCGGGACAGATTCGTCCTGTATGATTATATTTATCAGATTCAATAAATCAGTACATTTGAATAGAACGTTTTTGGCAATAAATTGCATCTCATGGACTTTACTTGAGGAAACACGGTTGTATGTTGAACCAGTTGTATGTTGAGTTTGCTCTCCCCAAAAGTAGGCTAGACTATTGTATATAAGTATAAATAAATTATTAACGTTTGCGGACGGTATGGACATACACAAATATCACATTACAAATACCCATGACCCGAGAACAAACATTTATCTGTCACATAAATGTCTGCCCCGGCCGGGAATCGAACCCGGGACCCTTCGCGCGGCTGCAGGGTCACTACCAACTGGGCTATGGGGTCGTTGTATAACGTCCAACTGAGTTGTTGACACTGCTAAGTCAATTCGTTCGGGTGAGTTTAAAAGCCTTTCGTGAGAAAACAGATTTATGTTTACTTAGAAATGTCGTTGTAATTCTTTGTTGATGTTGAATTTGTTGTTGAATTTAATTCTTTGTTGTGTTCAATTGGTTTCAGGAAGCATCTGATGTACGTCGTTAACTCAAGTAAATAATTAAGCTTAAAACCCAATAGCTCCTTTGAGGACACTCTTTATCGACGGCATTTTTTATCTATGCCCGAGTTTTGGGTGACCTTAATCGATTTCAAAATGTTATTTCTTTTGTATAGGTTAACTGTTTACGTTGTTGCATAAAATTCTTATTAGTAAGTTATTAGTAAGTTCTTATTTAATACTAGCAAACGTCCGCAACTTCGTTTGCGTAGATATCACAATAGTTTCCAGTTCAGTTTTAAGACAATTCACCATCGCAACGTTAATTTCACCGGTAATATTTCTTTATTCCTATCTCTCCAACAACATACGCTCTAGAATAATTATTAATAAGATAAATTATATACATTACATCTTAATTATAATCTCTATAATGTTATAAAAAAATGATAATCGATGAAAAATATTATTGCATGACCGTTTAATATTTAAATAATTGAAAACTAATCAAATAACATGTTTATAAAACCTCTAACGCCTTCGGTACACCGATGCGTTCGTATACGGAAGCGGCTTTCTGCGAAACCACTGCGGGAATGAAACACCTGCGGAACGTTAGTACACTGCAGCTTTTTCGCAAAGAAATATCATTGCAGCGTTCGTGGGCTGCGAGCGTGGACGTCTACATCTGTGGTGTTGTCCGAGTTATTGCTTTTAGATTCTAGAAGAGAAAGAGTTATTGTTGTAGGCGTCAGTATTAAAGAAAAAGCTTAGAATCTGGGTGCATGAAATAAATCAGAAACGAAGGAAACTTGGAGAAAATAAACAATGCTTAGAAATTCAATCACATGAAGATCGTTTCTATACCATATGTCCCCGTCTCTTCTTAAAGCTTTCCCCATGCCATGTCTCTTTTTTCGTATTTTTCTATATTCAATAATCAAATCAAAATAATCATTTAGGTATTGTGTAAAAACACTTATGATCATCATTTTTTGCTTCTACTATCGCTTTGAAAATATGCTTTAACATTGAGAAGAAGAAACGGCAAAAGAAACTCATCGGCACATGTTTAAAACAACACATGGCAATTACAAAGTAAGTTTAAACCTGCACGGAACTGGTTTCGATATTATTATTTCCAGGCGTCCTTGTCATTGATATTCTCATCTATATTGAATATCCCTTACCTGTAAGCTATGCTTTAACGCGTCGCTTATTGTAAAAACTTTGGAACCTTATTGAGAACGAACTCCAAGCGCCATAAGAGAACGCTGAGCCTTTTAAAGGCGATATGGAGACGTAACCAAATTATGCCTATTTCTAGTTTCACAGTTGTGTGTGTCATTTCTCTGCTTGTACATAATTACTATAAATATATTGATTGGCCATGGTGAGTGGACCAATTTTTTTTTCCTTTAAATACTCACGTGACTTAATAATAAAAGCTCTGATTGCTCTTTTCTGTAATACAAATATTAAATCGGTGCCTGCTAATTTATCCGTTACGCACATTGAGAGAAATAGATGAATAATTGTATTATAGCTGCCGAGGAAATACGAAAATAGTGTTTTTTTGTGATAATCATAACGTCTACAGATGTCGTACATAGCTTATCATTTGCACAAACATGTTCTACCTATATATTAATCAAGATCGGAAAACAAATTTTTGAGTTATAGAAGGACATACAGACAGATAGACAGATAAACAATTTTGAAAATGGTATTGTTTTGGTCAGAGTATCATAAAAGAAATATTACAAAATATAACAATAAATGAAATGTACAAACAAAACCTAGGGATTCCGATGAGTCCCTTCCTGCAAAATTGGCGTGTTCTTACGGAGCCCTTGCTTTGGCTATTCTTATATAATGTATAATCTTGGGTTATCATCGGCTTTGTAATTTGACAAAGTTCTGATAAAGCGATACTAATAATTATTTGGACCGGTAAATATTTGTAAGCTCCCCTAATGGCTATCAATGGTAGCAATGATGTTTAATAAATAAATAAAAAATAAAATAAAAAAAAACATTGTTAAGATAACGACAAGACTAGCTGCGTTATCGAAGGTCAAGAGTAACTCGCCAAGACTGGGTTCGACGAATTGATCATTAACTTAACAACATTAAAATGATATGGACTACATTTTTTGTTTGTTTTTCTCTTTGAACTGCTATCGGCCGTTTGAAAGTTTTAGCAAAATACCCTATTATTTGCATTATCATAATCATGTGGATGACCATTGTTAATTATTAACTGTGTCGTGGAAGATTTCGTTAAAAAATTAATGTTCCTACGAATGAGACGTTCCATCTCAGACTCCAGAAGCATTCTATGACTGTAACAGATGTACAAAAATTAGCAGCTGAAGTAATAACTAACTTCTGCATCGTTAATGTCAGAGTTGCCCTAAATTCCAACAAAAGCGTCGAATAGCAATCCAAATTTCAAACAACTGAGCTAAAACGTTTTGATTACGAACGTGAGTTAAAAAAAATTGTTTTAAATTGTTTCTCAAGTCATTATCAGTCGTAACTTCCCGGTGCGGTTCAGATAAGACACACAGAATAACTTTATATTGTTGTCAGACAAATAAAGAGCTCGTGGACCCACTCCACTACGTGCAAATCTGTATTTAACTTGTCTTCTAGTTTAAATAATCAAAACGATACATTACTATCATTAATTATAATAGGAATGTGATTTTTAAAGATGATCGATTTCATTTCATCATGAAACAACAAGTGTTCGCGTGTATGAAGTTGATTATTATTTGGTCCTACGAGGATCTTTATATCCTTATAGGTCCTTGGAGTTAACTTATACGTGTGAGTATCGTTCGTTACACTCCACAATCGACCCACACGCTGTTTCCTCGGCGATGTCCTCGTACGCTTGTATAACTCAATTGTCATCGTGTTAGAATAATTCCATGCATCATTATGTATTTCTTTTCATATGTGTGCTATCCTTCTGTTGAGTTTCTATTTATTTGGCTTTCAAGTTTCGTATTTTGGCTGTTTTGATAATTTATTTTCTGAATTGTACCTCTTTTCGATATGAAACTGATGCTGTACCGAGTGGATGCTAAGGTGGATAAAATTTTTGTTATAAAATCGTCATATTTATTAATGTCTTCTGTTTGTTTAGGCAAGGTGATGATGGCAAACACGGACAGTTCGTTGGCTTGCCTGTCAACTATATAACTATACGGATGGTGTGTCGGTGTTTTTGTTTGTTCATTACTCCTCTCTGCAAAAAAACGATTTAGGCTTGCCTCGGTTGTAGCTTATAAAAGTTGTTATCCGACAATAACCTACCGCAGATGAAATTTTATGTAATTCTATTAAATGATCATTTTAATTGTAAAACGTTAGTATATTAATCTTATCGGAATAATTAGGTTTCTTACAGAGTATGCTGTCTTACGCTATATTTATGTAAAGGATACATTGTTTCGTTTGTAATATTGTAGTGTCTAAAATGATTCATGGTATAGTAATTGTGACGCAATACAGTATTTTCAATTAATCATTGTATTTTATTTTATTGCTAACATATTAAATTTTATATTTCGATCAAATTGGAGGAAACGTTTCGGTAATCGTGTATTAAAGGCACTCTTTGTTCGTGCACTATTTGAAATTGCAACGCAGTTTCCTTTCAACGGCGCGGCCTTGGTTCAAGCCGATCGCTAACTCGTGCTGTGCGATCTAAATTGGACTTTGATGGAGCACAGATAGTAGCTGTTTTGAATTAGTCGTCGATGGTTATCGTGTCGAGTGTTGACGATTGGAACTGTTATGTTATTTCAATTAGTGTTATTTCCTAGGTAAGTCGCTGTGTTTAGTGTGGGCGTTATCCTTGATGAAAGTTTTTTTGGTACATCGACTGTGGGCGTACACATGTACAAAGTACAGAACGGGTCGCTGACATGCACGATTTTTTCAAGATCCCCAATATATTTCAGTCAATATTTTTACCGAAACGGTACTCGTTTGAATTGTGAGATTATTGTCATCATTGCCCCTATTTTTCTTCGACACACGTACGACATCGTATCGTAGAGCTCAAAAGGCCTACTGCGAACTCTGGGCCATATTTTCATATCGATTGCCATATTTCTAATGCGCTATGAACGAGCATTCCGTACAATTGTCGTATATAACATAGGTCTAATTGACATTTACTAATCTTTTAGATTTCAATGTAGCAGTTATGAGTAGCATTGTCTTTTCGGATAGGCTTTGTATCTTATGTCGATAGCAAGAATGAATTGTAAACAATTCACAGTTGGAATCACTGGTCGATCTTTTAACGACATCAATGTATTTCTGGTAAAGATGACTAAGGGCATAACATGCTAAGCGGTTAACTGTAAACATGTTCACACTTAAGTTTGAAAATCAATTTACATTCTAGCTAAACTCCTCCACTGTCGATGGTAACACGTGGTGTCACACCTGAGAAATTTAATATCAGTCGAGTATGGAACGAATCTAACATGTCGGCGGGGTTTAGTTAGAACGTAGCGTGGTCGCTTTACGAGGTCGTTAGCATCGTCCACTCGACCTTGTTCGGATGGTCGGGTGCTTGGCGCGCGTTCGGGACGTGTTTACGCGGAATATGAGCGCGCGCGACCCGCGTCCGCTTCCGTTGTTTGGTTGTCGAACACATCCGAATCCGTGGATTGATCTGAAACGATCAGGACTGAGGACTAAGGGTCAGGGTTGATTAAGTGAATGTTTGTGCACTAGGTCGTATGTAGTATCCACTGAGTTAAAGTACCTACCTACTGTCAGGTTTTAATGTGTTTAATTTTTTAATAATTACAGAAAATTTATAGATGTGTTTGTGGTATTTGTATGTTGTTTTATATAATGCTTTTTCACTTATATATTGATTTAATTAAGTTAAAATATTATGGTACATAATGCGTTTTACGCTTTATTAGATGTTTTATGTGTTTTAAGTGTATTGATTTGTTTGAAGCTGCGGTAAAGCGGAGTTCTTTAATTAATACGTAATACAGATATGTATAATTAAAACAGTTAAATGAAGTAAATACTATTTCTTATATATTATATTGATGGCTATAGTAATCAGAACCAATCACTGTAGTTGAAACACACTTTGTATATACGTTTTTGCTTCTGCTTCGTGTGTGCAGTGTTGTGTGAGACGAGGCAAGTTAGGTTAAGTATAATTTTGATGGTCATTATAAAGCTTTACAGCGCTCGAATAGGTTTACAACACGTGCCGTCGTCATGGGACGAAGGCGGAACGTTGCAACACTGCAATGCTACATATCGTCCAACGAAGTTGTTTTGGATCTAAAGTGTGATCAGGCCCAATGCACGAATGCTAATTGGCAAAACACCGCCATACTTTTTAGGCAAAAGAAGAAGGTATCTGAAAGAACTTGTGCCAGATTGTTGTACGTGGGTCTCGATGTGTATGTCAAGCGGTTTCGAGGCGTCACTGGGAGCAACGCACCTGTGAGACTTACAATAGTTAATAATAATAATTGATGCACCTATCATTCAACCACCGATGTGCTGGTGTGTAACTTCCATTCGCACCGCGTCAAACGGTCGTCCTCGAGTTCGTTCAAGGTATCGCCCCGTTGTTGGCGATACCATTTATATCAAATAGTCATGATGTGTGTGCAACACTTCGTTTTTATACCTCGACGTGGTCGCACGCGGCCGCGTGGGCTCGTTAACATGTCATCTGTGTTTGGGGTATTTTTGATGACGCTAATTATTTATTATTATCCTTCTGGGTGCACGTTGAGGGTACTCTCTGGTGTTGTGGGTAGAGTTGTACAAATATTAGGCAGTGATCGTTTGTAGCATTCGAACAATTTCGTACGAGTATGTATAATCAATTAATATATATGTAACTTCCTTCGTTCCACGTAATTTTTTGCTCTTACTATCGTTTCGAAAAGGTGCTTTAACATTGACGTGAAGAAATGACGAAAGAAACTCCTCAACATACCTTCTAAAACAACACAGTCGTGGCAATTACAAAGTAAGTTTAAACCTGCACGGAACTGTTGTCGACACTGTTATATCCAGGCGTCCTTGTCATTGATATATTCATCTATACCCAAAATATCCTTCAAATATAAGCTCTGCTTTAATGCGTCGCGTCATGAAACTTATACTCGGAGTGGTCCGCCAAATCCAATGTAATTTGTGTGTAGCTGAATTCGTAGAGTACAGAGAAGTTCAGCTCAGCTCAGCACTGCGATGTACAAGTTACAGTTTTGGTGGTTATAAGACATTGATACCGTTCGACTGAGCACCATGAAAGTTGGCACAGGTTTAATGGAGATAGTTTCGACTCTATCAGTTTTGTTGTAGCTGGCCATTGAAGGAACAGGAGTTCAGGAACTTGTATACCCTTCAACTGATTGCTATGAAAATCATGTCATATAGACCACGAAGATATAGGGCTATATTATTTATTGTAACTCGTCACAAGCTATAGTCATACGAATGGTTGTTGAGCATGGTTGGCGGAAGGCCAATCGTTAGATTGCATGCCACTACAATCAGGTTGGAGCTTTTTCAGGGAGTTGCAGAGAACTTGCGTTCGTAAGCTTTTGAGTTGTATCTAGTTAAATAACAAATAAACAACAAAACGAAACATCAATATAGAAAAGTAGCAATGTATCTGTATACTTATAATTCAATTGAGGTTCTAGTTCTGATTCCACCTTAGTGAAATTGAAAATTCCTTGTTTTCCCATACTTGTCCTATTATTTATAATAATGCTTAACTGTGGGCTTTAACCGGTAGTGGTCCGTCGCAGGGCACGGTCTCTCCTCGTAATCGAACCGGCCTAGACGGTACACCACTACGATGCTCCAGCGCTTATCAGTGGAGGGGTTAGGAGTCAATATGACTTCAACGACTGATACCTCAGAACAACAACAACAGCCAGTACTCTGGCATACCCTCGAAAGCACGAAAGCCTTAAGAAATTTTGCAAGTGGCGGTCACCCACTAATAACTAGCGTGCTCGCGGTTCCTTAACTAGGTCGATCGGTCACTATCGATGCAACCCGTCGGGCCGTGAGCGGTTCAGCAAACACTAAACAAACGACCGTATAATGTGTAGGAACTTGAAATAATTTTATTAACTTATTGAATGCACACGGTGGTAATCGTCGATGCAATTCTGGACGTTGAAATGCTTTGTATTCGTTAGTGAAAGTGCGATCATACATATCTTTGAATAGCTTTCGATTAAATTAATATCACTAATTACTTAGATATTTACGCAAGCACACTGTGGTTGATAATTTTACGTAACGAAGCATGGCGTAACAATGGCAGTAGCAATATTAAGTTCGTTGAGTGTATCATAGCCTTCAACATTAGGGTAAAAATAATAGAACACATGGTTAAATAATGTTAAACAAAGTTAACATTCGTGCGGCGGCGCGGCGCGCGTCCACTTCGCGACGAAACATCGTGTCTTTGTGCTTGTGTAAAATTGTACCCGAGTACCGTGCGAGGTCGCTCACTCATCACAGGAAGACACGGACCGATACGTTAATTTTTAGTTATTCGTTAGACCAGTACCCCCCGAACAAACTCACTAAACTTGCTCTACAATCGTAATTTACTTCATAGATGATAGTGATTTCTTGATCGCTTGTCTGGGTCTCCTGTTTCTGTCGAATGGCAGTGACAAAGTGGGATTAAATTTCTGTACGCTCTGGACAAAACTAACTTTCGGTCGTTATTTCGATGCTTGGTTCAATATACCATTTATTAAATGAACTGTAGTAAAATTTAATCATCGCATAATAACTGGAACCTATTATAGATCCGCTTCCGCTACCGACCGTGTTACTATGCACTATCAGGGTCATATGTGTTCTTAAATAGACACATGTGACACCATTCGATCGGTGTTGATGTCTTAGCGCACGTTGTTCGCTATTGCAGGTCACGGTAAAACGCACAAGGATGCGGCGAGCGTGCGCGCGACGCACCCCATCCCGGCGGCGTGCGGGCTCTACTACTTCGAGGTGCGCATCGTGTCCAAGGGCCGCGACGGATACATGGGAATCGGTCTCTCCGCGCACGGTGTCAACATGAACCGCCTGCCTGGTGAGTGACTGTGACCGACACGGGAACCACGGCAACCAGGACTCCTCGGGTACTGGACTGTGGTGCATGTCAATGAAACCCTTTGACATGACAACTACTTGCATTTCAATGTCTTTATCTTACCTGTGAAAATATGGGAAACATTACTCATATATATTAACAGGATTTCACGGTGGTTTTCGTTCTTTGCAAGTAATTTGATTATGTTCTATGAAGGACATAAAGTTCGGTTCGTAATTATTAAGGGAAATAATTCGGATTTCTGAGTTCGGCGTAAGGTGTTGATAATGTTTTAAACCTACACAGGTCCATCATCTTGGACTATGTCTGAATCTTAACTTGAGAGCGGTCTCACTATAATTTGACAGCCGAAACTCATAAGACACGCCAGATGACATTCGATACGCGGTACAAAAGTACGAGGTGGTTCGGTCGACAGGTTGGGACAAGCACTCGTACGGATATCACGGCGACGACGGGCACTCGTTTTGCTCGTCGGGCACCGGCCAGCCGTACGGGCCCACCTTCACCACCGGCGACGTCATCGGCTGCGGCGTCAATCTCGTCGACAACACCTGCTTCTACACTAAGAACGGACACCATTTGGGCATCGCTTTCAGGGGGCTGCCGGTATGTTTATTACTTTATTTGTATACTTGAATATATAGTATAGTGTGTATGAGTATTATAAAAACATTAGATCGTATATCAGGATAACCTTTTTGTGTCTATTTGATGCGCACCATCTTGGTCAGCGTTGATTGTATCAATTTATGCTTCGAGAGACCTCCGCGAACCAACACTGTGGTTGCGATTCTGACAAAAGATTGTAAAGTAAGTGCATTGTCTGTCTCTGTATTGTCTAGATCAGATTTGTAAACGAATGTAAATTAATCGTCGTACTCCACACAGGCGAATCTGTACCCGACAGTCGGACTCCAGACGCCTGGCGAGGTGGTGGACGCCA
>PDGT01000099.1:580061-595644 GCA_003671415.1 Megathymus violae | reverse complement strand
GCGTCGACTGACGAGCGGTTCTCGACGAGTGGACTTTGCAATATGTATCATATGTATTTATAGAGTGCTTCGTATGGACCCAACGAGAAGGGACGTTGTGATGATGATGATTTTTTATTATAAATCTTGGAACGTAGCTCTAGTGACGTGGACTTCGGACTATGCGTTGTGTATATTGTCAGCGTATATAGATATATCGATATGGAAATATAAAATAATATAACGAAAAGGCGGCGCGGGGCGCTGCTCGAACGACGCCCCTCGACGTGTCGACGCGGCTGGTGTGTATAGACTGTACAGATCGTTTATAAATATCGTTCGGAGCGGGGAGCGGGGAGCGGGGAGGGGGTCGGCGCGGCGGACGGTGTCGCCGCCATACATCGTAACGTACGAGTAGAGGTATAATGTAACGTGACATGATAAAACGTTTGCGTGTAGAATGCTAAGATTTAAGATATAGAGGTTGTCGCTGCTTTTGGGTCGATGTGCTGTTGTTGGTGTTGTTGTTCACCGGTGTGTACCGCGGTAGGGTTGCCAGATATAAATGAACCGTAAACCGTAAACCACGAGCAAGTATTTAAATTTATGAATTTGTTTGTTTTTTTGTCGTGTTTTATGCGGTCGCAGTTGCTCACGGACATCTGAAACTAGTCCTATTTTAATAATTCCAAAGGTACCGCTACTCCAGTGCGTTGTGATCGAACGTCCTACGACCGAGCGTCGCGGCCACGACGAACCGCGACGAAGCGTACCGTTCAATTATCGAACAGTACAAGTGTCCAAGTTTGTTAGCCGCTATTTAATAAGCTTGTAATGGCAATTATTTGGAATACTGATCTGAAATCGAATACAAAAACGGAGTCTCTAGACCCGACTACGGTATAAAATTTCATATTATTTGTTTTCACTCGCTCTCGACTTGTGCTCTTTCGCTCGTTGTTATTTATTTGTTGATAGTGAAATGGCCTAGAAATAATTACAATATACAAATATTGCTACATTTGTCCGAAAAAGAAGTGAAATCAATATTTCTAATCGATCGAATAGCTGGCAACCCTAACGACAGTGGGAGACGAGTGCGAGAATCTAAAAGCAGTGGATGCAGTGGCCACCGCGGCCGAGGCGACAAGCGGGTGCACTTATTTACTACAATGTTTGACTTCGCGGTGTTTCTCCATAATTTTCGATGCCATTCGTATACATCACGTATGATATCTCCGAAATAAAAGTTAACTTCGAATTAGTTATTCGATTAGGTAAGTAAAATATACGCCGAAGGGGAACAATACGTGACTCGCACATTGAAAATACGGCTTTTAAACATACGACATACAGACAATTAAGAGTATTTAAACCGAACGATATTGAATAGTTTGAACTGAAAAATGAATCATGTAATACAAATCAATCCGTAAATTTTGCCATTATTATCATCGCCAGTCGTGTATTGTCTGTGTGACAGGTGTTGATCGATGCGACGCGCGGGGGTGGCATCCTCGTGCGTCGCATTTAAGTTTTTTCGACACGCCGCTCGCCACGATATTACTGATCTCCAAATATCATGTTATTAACGCCATCTTCAGATCGACATCCTGCAGGATATTCAGAGAGATGTCTATTGATTTAACGCCTTTTAGTCTCGAGCTGGTAAGCATGTTAGGATTGATGGAAATGCTTCATAGAGTTGTGATGGACTAGTCTATTTTCAAAATTGGCAAGTTCGGAAATGTAGCGTGCTAAATTGTACGATTGTACGATTCGTGTGACGTACAGCTCGGTCCAGTCGTAGCTGACACGGTTGAGTGCCGTCGATGATTTTAAATGCAGCGTAAATAAGTGAGCGAGCTTGGCGCGGAGTTGCCGCGCGCCCCGAACATGTTCTGTAAAGATGATTCTACAATATTGTTCTTATATTGTATTGTTTTCTTTTTTAATAATATATTGTGTTTAAACGGCCCTCTCGACTTTTATTTACCTTCACATTACCTTATTTTTAAGAGGTTTGAGAGCCTTCAGTCGTCCGTAGTCCAGAGGCCGCGGTGACGGCAGGTCGCGGTTCGGTGCGGAGCCGGCTCGCCGAAGGTCGGGACCCGGAGTATTCATTAAATTTGAAGTGATATCTTTCACGAAAATGTTTCTAACTTGCCTTCAGTGCCAGCTATGTTCTAAGCTTTGTATAGGTGGCCCATTATCTTTTTTGGCGAAGGGCATTCTTAGGCTCGATCTAAACGGACCATATGTAAAGTTTAAAAGGAATAACTCATGTGTCAGTTCCAAAAATATATTTATTTAAATCCAACTTAACCATTTCTTCGTTCGATAATATACTTGCTGGCCAGTAATGTCTGTATTGCTTATTACAACACTCTCTTCGCTCACTTAACTTCACCTCACGGAGACACCACCTCATGGTATTTTACATTTGGTGACATTGAGATGTATACAGTTTTCTTCTTGTTTGGTTTTGTATAAAACAAAATATACCGTAGTACGCTAATGTGTGCCACGTTACATAAGGATCTGTTCCTTCCCGTTTGCGACTCCGTTTCAGTGATTTGTTTACACGTCTCCATTAGTAGTCTGCTTGAAAGAGTTCAAGCAGCTTCATTAGTATGTAGAATCGCGAGAAAGCGACGAACCAATTAGGTATCTTTGGAACGTGAATGACACGAAACCTATGTAACACAGAATACGTCATAAAAACAATTGTAAGAAGTTTTCCAAATGGTAGGGGCAGACGGTTATGTTTAGATATACCATATTTAATAGAAACGTGTGAAAATACGATAAAAACAATCCGCTATCTGAAAAATTACATTTTGAATAATTTTGGCCGTATTGGGGCGGCCTGGCTGGCGGCACTCTGCCCTTCTCGATGAGATAAGATGAGATAAGAGATACTTTCAGTAGTGACAAATTACAAAAAAAAACAAATAACAAATTCATATAAGTATTAAATACGTTTTCGCAATTTTAGAAGTTTATTGTTTTTCTTAATGTTAATAGCCGACAAACGAGCAGACGAGCACCTGATGGTACGTGGTCACCGTCGCCCATGGACAATTGGAAATTAGAAGGTAAGAAAGAAAGGACCTGTATTGTTACAAACAGAAAATGTCGTTTAATTATTTATCACTTGGGTATTCGAAATAACTTCAGACTGGCTGATGATCATTTTGAATCAATGGTGAATAAATAAAATTGTCTGTAATATCTTGATAAAAAGTTATTAAAGAAGTTATTAAAGTTATTTGGTTAACAAATGACTCGTCGATAGGCGCGCTTTTTTTTATTACCAGCCAGGACTTTATGGTAGCGAATTTCGTTAAAATTATTACGTTTTATTATGTATATCAGTGATTCATGTTTTAAATTTTAAAAGTCATTTCGACACTGTTATTAAGTGCGCTGGATTGACACATTTTGCTCGCAGTTATCGAGGTATCCTTCGCTTCTTTTCGAATAAATGGGATGAAAAATCATTGAACCTCGAGCGACGTACTTTAAATATCTCGCTACGCGTAGGATTCTACTCTAAAATCCATCCCTTCCCTCTGGATTCAAACAATCGCTCTCTTCCTCAATACATTATGTTGGTCCCTTGTGACACATCATTGTTCAACAATACCGTACATTGACTAACGGAAATATCAAACTTGGAATACTTGATATATTTGGTGCCTACCTCCACCTCCGTTTTCTGGTAACTTTTCGCTTTTTTAAGTATATAGCCGGCAAACGCGCCGATGGGCCGGTGCAAGTGGCCCCTGGCGTCCATGGACTTCCGAAATCCTAAAGGTGATTACCTTACTATTGCGTCGGCGGGTCCCGGTTGGACGCGGGGTCGCGCTTCTTAGTTGCTTTCTTACATTGCAACCGATATCCATAAGAACAATTTACGGTTGGCTCTGGAAGGAGGGTGGTAGTCAGCCAGGCGAGTAAAGAACCCTGCCTCCATGCACAAGTACTCTTTTTTGTATCAATAATAAGATTAGGGAATAAATTAAATATTCATTGCTTACGTTCAAAAATACTCGGAGTAGTATTCGACTGGATGATTTAATCCACCTGCAGTGAAATACAATTAAAGAGTTGGATAATTTACGTTATTTAGATAATTAAAATAAAAAATGGAGGGAAATACAAAATCCGGATGATTTCAATCAGTTAATGTCAAACGTATTAGTTTGTGGTCAAATAGTCGCAAAAGTAGTAATTATCTTAAAGGGATTCGTTTATAATAAATAACAATATATTAATAATAATAATTACCAATAATATATTTTTTTTAATTTTACATGACTTAAATAAAATAAGTAAATTAACTGTAGCCTTAGTTAAAATATGAAAAATTTAAAATATGTGCCAGCAGAAAAGTGAAACACACGTTTTTTAACATTTACGTCTTCGGATCGCCTTCAAAAGATTCAGTGTTCTTATATGAGGCTCGATATTAATTTTTGCAATACGTTGATCATATCTACCTATTGGAATTTAAGCGACGAGTTATAGGACAACTTGTAGGTAAAAGATATTATGGTGTAAATGAATATATAAATTACAAGGACGCTTGTAGCTAACACATTCCGTGTAGGTTAATATAAAACTTAATTTGTAATTGTCATACGTTGTTTTAAAAGATGTGTTGAGGAGTTCCTTTCGGCGTTTCCTCTCCTCGATGTTAAATCACCTTTGCAAAACGGCGGTATAAGCAAAAAAGGACGCGTATAAGTGTATTAATAAAAGACCTTAAAGTCTAAATAATTTTGAATTTGAAGTAAATGTCAAAAATACGTTATTTTTTTTTAAATGTAGCTCAGCCATTACCTTATTTTCCCCATCATTCCTATATTTAATCTTTAAATTTTTAATTAAATGGAAAACTAATGCATTATGATATGTTTGTACACGTTTATAGCTGACTGCACAAAATTCAATGGAATTGTATGCATTATTGTAGATCTTCTTTTTTTCGAATCGGTACAAGTTTCAATTTAGCCCGACCAGAACTTGGCCACCCTGACACCACTTTCGGTGGCTACCGGCGAGTTCTCATGTGTGCAGCTGTCGGGACAAGCGGGACAGGACAATAGGTGTTCCATTGTAGATACTGTTTGATAAAAGAATCTCAATTACGTAAACTTATATTTTAAAAGTAAACGAGTAAGTATAGATTACAAGGTTACTATACCAAAAATTTACTAAACCATACTAATGTTGAAATATGGGTCCAATATGGAAATTCATTTTACCTTAAAACTGCACCCACAGATAATGAAGCATTGAATAATTATGATAATTGACGAAATTATTGAGGCTGGATTCAATAAATGGTGGCGCGATTATGGCGTGTTGCGATAATTCATGATTTATGTTAAGAAGACGATCTTTCTAACATCGGCATCATTCGCCGCCGGCCGCCGGAAGAATTTAAATTCGTTACTATTTTGTGTTCAGGCATATTTTGCCTTCACGTGTTCCTCATATATTTTCCAGGACAGTTTTACGATTGCATTTTATTCGCTATACCCACCTTCCTTCCATGAGTCCAAGCCAATCTAAATGCCCTAATCCATCTTGCCGAATAATAGACGAGGATCCACAGGATTAGAAGACCATTATAAGGCCCGAAGCCAGTTTAATCATGGATCGTGACGGTACCCCACCTATCGCCTTCCTTTAAGGAGTAATTGCGGAATATTTAAGCCAATTAAGAAAAAGAGTAGCACTTTCTTCTCGTATCTTTATTTTACAGAAATACATATATAGATATACAAAGTGACATTAAAAATACATAATGTGGGAATAGTTAGTTATTTGTGAGCGATCGAAATACTTCGCTTTCAGTAGCATGGTCTAATGATAGGCCATGAGTATCGCGGAGTCCGGACCGTTTCGAGGCTCATGCTGCAGCACGCGTACATTTTTTACTCTCTCGCATAAAGGTATTTCTTTCTTCGTTTCTAGTTTCGCCACGTGGCAAAGGTGTAGTCATATTTAATACACATATTAAACACTAATAGGAACATGGCACGATGGCACTAGTAAGCAAATGCAGTGCGGGTGCATCGCGAGGGCTGCGTTGCTCAGGACAGATGCAGCATCATGAAACCACGACGGCTACGTCGAGAGTAAGCAAATGTCTAAATTAAATATAATTTTGCCGTCTGTAAACAGTTTCGTCGCTGAGTGTATCGCTCCCACCATTAAAATATCCAATACGCGTTAATATAAATTATAGCGTGGCACATATTATTGCAAGTCCTTTATTTATGTTGGGCGCGGATAAATAGCACGGTGATCGGTACGCAGTGAACACTCGGCAATAGGTACACTGTATGTGTACGTACGATATCTACGTAACGTCCGTTACGTATGTCGGTACGTAATATCAATAATTATTATGGTTGTTCATGATAATATATACTTTTTTTTATATTAATAGCCGAAAAACGAGCAGACGAGCCACCTGATGGGCAGTGGTCACGTTGTCCATGGACATCAGCAAGACCAAAGATATCACTGACGCGTTGTTGGCCAGGAAATGAGAAGAAGGTTAGAAAGAAGGTACTGGCTCTCAAGCTCCCAGCCGGAACACGACGAATCGTTTGGCGGTTGACTCAAGCAGGAGGGTGGTAGCTAGCCAGGCAGGCTTGACTGAAAGATAATAACACCAGTAATAATAATAATGACTTAATAATAATACTGAAAATATAATCCATACGCGAAGCCCTAGCACCAAGCAGGCTGGCTTCTGTCGCCTCTTACGACACCCTGTTCTGCCAGAATGGGATTGGGGGGAGTATTCTAAGCCGCCCCAATACGGCTTAACTTACTACCGTAAAGTTACTCAGAACTAGCTAATGGAAGTATTTGTTTAAGTTTGATTCTGAGTTGACACGAACATGGATGGCACTGGCAACCGAGTGTTGTATAAGCTGAATTACAGTTTGTTACTTTCAAAGAAAGGAAAGAAAAACTTTTTCCATTTCAAGATGCAAAAATAAAATGTAATGAGGGAGAAGAATTCAACGAACACTGAAATGGAAAGGGTTTGATTATGAACATATCATACTTAAGGAACACAATAGCTTGTGTCAATCAGTAAAAATGTATCTTTGAAATGGCAAAAGAATTTTCAAAATTCGTGTCTATATTCCGGAGATTATCCTCCGCATACACACAATCTTACAAAATTCGCACTCTCTCTTTATAATAGTAGTAAAAAGTTGAGAGCATGTGCGACTTATTAAATTTTAATAATGAATCCTTATTAATAATTTTTTTTATGTTAAAAACGACAAATGAGCAGACGAGCCACCTCATGGTAAGTGGTCACCCTCGCCCATGGACATCAGCAAGACCGAAGGTATCACCGATACGTTGTCGGCCAGGAAATGAGAAGAAGGTAAGAAAGAAAGTACTGGGGCTCAAGTCCACAGCCGGAACACGACTAGTCGTTTGGCGGCTGACTCAAGCCGGAGGGTGGTAGCTAGCCAGGCAGGCTGTAGTATTTAGATACTTATATGTTATTTTATTTAGTAATTTAGTACTCACATAGTTGGTAACTCTTATAATACTCCTTTTGTTAACTTCTTTTATAATTTCCTGTATCTTTTATCCATTTATTCTGTAATTTCTTTATATGTTTTATTAGGTTTAATGTTTTGTTATTGTTGTCAAATATTTGACAAATGTCCTAAATTATTGTCATCATGATAACTTTTATATTTAATTTGTATAATTTTTACCCCTTTTCGTAATGTAATTTATTAGGCTGATTAGAAATTTTAAATTCGTAAAATAGAACACAAGAAGAGAATCATTCGAGGAAATTTGACATATAAAAGGCGAGCTGTGACGAGACTAAACAGTCTCTCGCATGTGGGTTACAACTCTTAAATCTCGACACTGACAGTCTCGCGTGTGGATCACAACACTGGAATCTTGAAGGGGTCTCATGTTGAAAGTCTCTATCGGAACAGTCTCGCGGGTGGAGTAACAGTACTTCAATTACGATACGAAATAGTCTCGCGCTTCTAGCCGGAAACCTTCTATTACTCTCCGACTCCGGGATCTATATATTTCGTGCGTCCTAACGCACGCCTGGTTAAGGCGGTCTTCGTGTGTTGAACACCGGATAATCTACACGTCTCGTGCGTATTACCGCACGCCCCAGTCGCCGAGGTCTCCGTGCACTGAACGCCGGGGACTCCGATCGTCTCGTGCACCCTAAACGCACGCTTCTGTCTGCAAAGCCTCTGCGCGTTACACGCCAGAGAAGCGACGGGCCTAGCTTCCTACTTACAAGTGACCTTTTTACTTTCTTAATCTTGTAACTCTTGTATTATATTTATTGTAACCGCCACGAATTCTTGGGTATATTCTATCTTCTAAATTTCTCTAGATCTTTTACTTATAACACTTCAAGGTTTCACGGAGAGATAATAATACCAGAAATCATATTAATGACTAAATTTAATTACTTTATGAATTTAATTTAATGAGGCACAGACCTCGGCACACACAAAACGCTTTATATCCGAAGTAAAACAAAATCGTGCATTGACAGCAACGTTGAAGAGTATGAAAAATAACCTTATTCGTGGCAAAATACGAAAGGGGAATGCAATCACGATCCAATAGCCGTATCCCATTCTTTTGCGACCGGATCGGTCAATAACGAGTCGTATCTGTATTTGAGCAGCGTATCTCGAGTCTTTCCGGCGGGCGGCGAGCGGACGCGGCGCGGCGCGGCGCGAGAAATTGAATGAAAACATTGAATATTTATTCTCAGACGATGCCACTGCATCGCTTCCAGCGCTCCCAGGACGGTCAGAGATAAATGTATGGATTGGCTTTTGTTTAACGTTTTAAGCAGGGTTCTAGCTATTAAAATTGAGAGGATAAAAGCTTTTGTGTGTAAGTAGTTGACATACGGGCACACTTGCTACACGATGGTAAGTGGCTTCGGTTGCACACGGAAATTCTGGAAAGCATCATCGACGGCTTGAAGGCCAATAATGAAAACAGGAAACCTTCGTATTGCTGAGTCTTCGACACCGCCACCGAAACACGTTCACTTCACGGGTGATGTGGGTGCCTCCTTGTGGCGGGTGAGCAGACATACAATCACGGTTATCCGGTAACCGTGAAAACTCGCTTGGACACTGGGCGCAGCTTCATATACTCCATGAACTTTGTTAAAATAGCCCATTAATATTTATAAGCTCACTTTTTTATTCTCTAGATCGGTGTTGTGAGTTTTTAAAACAGAACGACCATTTAATTTACTGTGAATATTAAAAGCCTCGTTTGTGGATCGACCCAGGATAACTGACGTAGAACTGACGTACGTTATAAACATTCATACTAGTGTTAGCAAGAATTAAGGTCGTGCACTACGCTGACCGAGCGCGTAAACACCTGAAATTATAAAATTGCAGAGGATTCACGTGTGCACAATTCGAATAGCAAATACTCTGGACTGAAATTGAAACCTTTCCTCCATCAAATAGAACAAAACTGAAGAAATACGAGAAGACTCTGCAGAGAAGTTACTCTGCACGCTACAGGATGATCTTCAGAGTTCCTTTTAATATTTGATCTGCATATTTATAGCCCGCCCGCTGCTGCCGCGAGCATGTTTACGGATTTACGGGTTATTTCATTTGGTACTCGTATTGTATTCGCGACAACTGTTGTTTGAGATGTTCACCCTGTGCACACGGCGGCACCGCCGGCCATGCATGCAGACAGCTGCACGACAACTCCTGCTCCTGCATCTTGATCTGCAACTCGAATCTAACTTTGTTTTTGACAATGCTTAAGTGATTTTACGTTTGTTTTGTAAATTGTATATAAAATAAAACTGCTAATAGAATACTAGTACCTCAACATCTATCGGCCACTCCATAGGCATAGAATTGACAACAATTATAAATTGGGGCTGGAATTGATTTCAGTGATCATGCACCACAGGTACAACATAACCTATTTATAAATTTCATATAGAGATGTACTGAATAAATTCATGCAAATTTTTCTCGATGTTTTATATCATTCATGCCTAGCAATTTGAAGCGGTCGGATTTTGAATGGGCGGCCGTTTGTGGCAAAATAATATGAGCTCCTTCGAGGTTCGCGACGCCGGCTGATGTCATTAAATAGCCGTCGTTAAACCACGTCGACTTCAGGTGTACCTAATTACGAAACAGGCGGCTCTCAGTCGATCTCTGAAGCAAGGCAAGAGAATATTCGCCAATGTACATGATCACAAAATTATGTTCACATTAAAACAATCGGCGGCGTCGTGGAATGTTGTCAGTTGCGTGCAGCGGTTCGGATTCCACTTGTCGGGTCCGTTGACAACGGCTGTCGTCTTTTCGTGCGTGTGAATTACAACTACATAAATAATGATTATGCAAGTGATCTGCATTTTCTTTGTGTTTATTCAAATTATTAAATTATCATAATTTCAACATTTTTATGTATTTGATAAATTTATATGAAACGTTTGAAATTGTTTTGGAAACATAAAAATTTTATGAAAAACGAAATTCGTGATAGACGAGTCGGTTGTCGACAGGTGGACGACATTCTCAGTCTTCTGAACGGAAAAAAATTGTTCACATATTAGATGTCGCCAACATAAGAACATTATTAATGTATCTATGCAAGTGTTTCAGGGTTTACTGTGGAGACTAAAAAATACATAATATTAACGGTAATGTGTGAAATGACAAATGAAACGTAATGAAGATCATAAAAATATATATTTATGTATAATTTTTTAGAATGGTTCTAGAAAACTCTGTTCTCCTTTATCTCCAAAACCACTAAGTTTAAAAATAAATTAACAAACAGCATATACCTAGGTCTTTATTGATACTTTACAGGAAAACCCTTATAAAAGTTATTATGTTTGAACAGGCGACCCAGTATAAGATATCCTTGATCCATTCACTTCGACGTGATTGATTTTATTAAACTTATAAAAATATTTATACTTATAAAGTTATATTTATAAAAATATTTCAAGTATTCGGTCTGCTGAAGCTCTAGCAAGTACAGCCCCTCGACTATAGTTTGCACACCCCTCACGAGCAGCAGGATCTTATTTACTACGCTGCATTTATTTAGTTTAAAATATGCACAGAACATTACCAGAAATTATTAGACATTTTTACTTGACATTCGTAGATTTTGGTAAAAATGTAGTTGCATAATCAAAATTAGGTTTGACTGCCGGTGTCTCTCTCCGAGGATCGGGATTCAGATCGCATCAAATTATGAATTCGTCGTGAGAGAATGTGTGTTAGGCAAGGCTATGGGCACAATGTTAATAACATTGGAATAATTTGTTATCTTTTCTTTATACCTGTCCCATTGTATTTGTTTGATTGTTCTGACTCCCTATAGTGGTCGTATGTTTTTAGCAGCGTGAGAGGTTATCGCGGCATTGTTGATAACGTCGATCGCGTGAGTTTAAAATCTGACGGAGTTTCTTTTGATGGAAATAGCCTCGTATTACTTATTAGATTTCTTTTTGTAGTACACAACTGAGAATATAATACAATTTTTCATTCCGTTATTGTTTGCATATAAGTAAGTGGATCCTAATTGTATATCGTTTTTTATTTTATTGTTTGTGCATCAAAAAGTATATTAATCTATCTATTTGTTCTATGTTTCGATTAAAACATGAAAATGAAATCACAGGTCTTAAACTGAATAAATATCTTCTATTCTATTCTTAAATGCAAGTAAACATTTTTATTCTTATTTTCCGTATTGCCTGTATTAATTGTTTTTTATTTTAGTGTCAGGTACACTTATCAGATTTAGGAGAATAGATAATAAATATGTATACATTCACACATACTGTCAATACAATGCAGAAAAATGGAAATCTATAAATGAAACGGTAAAATAAGAGAGAAATGGGAGAAGAAAAAAACATGTCAGGAATTATGTTAATAGATGTTTGTACTGATGTACCTAATTGATGCGCTCGATATCACAGGATGTGTTAGTTTACATTTATTATAATGAAGTCTTTATTTTTTTAATTGTGTTCGGATACGGTCGAGACTTGGCTGGGTAATGACTAGTGGCAAAAAATTTTGAGCGCTTCCGCTCTTCGGAGAGCACTTGAGGCTGTCGGTTCCGGCTGAAAGCGTTAGATGACAATCGTTAAGTGATGTTGGAGATGTTCGGCAGCGCAAGAACCTTCGGCACTCGGATTGCCAACAAGACATTTTAATGCTCTAAATCTAAAGCTTCTCAATTATGATACGAAATTTGCGAGAGAAAATGATGAAGTGACATACAAAGTCAATCCTGTATTTCTCACTGTTTATAGATATATATTGTAAACTAACGAACAAACATATGTAATTTTTTTGTTGCATCGCAGTTTTACGTAATTACAAAAAAATTTAAAAAGATTTGAAAAAATCAAACTTTCTACCCGTATTTCAAATAATACCTACGAAGTAAAATTTCAAAAACTCCTTAAACATACACGTTGTACATATTTATATTTAGCCAAAAGGCCAAATTCTGGTTCTTACAAACTGAACTGCACATGACATCGTTACTCAACTTACTCTTATATCCCATTTCCAGAATTTCCGAACTTACTTTCCTGTTGGCCATCAATATTATAAAATCATGTTTGAAGCTGCCAGCTCCAGGCGTTTTGGCTGGATTTTAATGTTGTAACTAATAACGACCTGGAGCTTTATACGTTGAGATAAAATAGTTATAAAACAATTAATCGACTAGTTTATGTCTAATTTCTGTTCGGTCTCAGTTCACACATCACAGGTCCGCGACTACCTTTCCGTGAGCGACGGTTACATCTCTCGGCACTGTCACAGGGAACGTAGCCACTTTCACCGTACTCGCATAGAATGCCCTGGAAGAAGTTCTCGGGAGGACTTTCGATAATGGAGAGCCTCCTGTCCAGTCTCATTGTGTTGGTCGCGTTCGTGTTCGCCGGCGGCCAAACAACAGGCAGCAACTTGGACTGCGAGGGAGTTGGGTTTCTGTAATGGTAAAAAATAATAGTCGTAAATGCTTTTAAGGTATAAGCGCACCTAAAGAGTTATTTTCACAATTTTTTACGTGAATAATTTTTGGTGAGTCTATAAGAAATAGTGTCTTCTGAACTTTGATCCTCTGAATAATTTCGAAACGATTGCCTGTGTCCATCCAAATTAATGTACCTTTTAAATGATAAACAAATTTTTCAAATAGGTACCGTGGTTCCGGGTATTACTGTCGCATACACATAAATTCCTGCAATTCGCGCTCTTTCTTTATAAAATATATTTAATTTTTCAGTTTCATACAAATTTATATTAAATTTTTACCACGTACCTATGGGCTGAAAAGTCCATTATTAGAAATTTACGTTACAAAAGGTATCCACCATATAAATTTAAAGTTTCTAGCTTCAGTCGTTTCGGCTGACCGTTGAAAATTAGTCAGAAGTTTAATCTGCAGTACTTACCCATGTTTCATAAAATTCGTGAACATTGTAGTTATTCGATCTACTAGAACTCTATCCTCTTTCGATAACTTAAAGTATAAACCAGCCGGTTTGAATAAGTAAAATAATTCATCACTATGAGCAGCTCCCGGTGTTTGAAGACCAGTGAAGCTTTTTATATAATTTCGCTGACCGGTATATGAGAATTGATAGTTGTACACAGGTTGATCCGACTGTCTCGTCAGGAGCCTCGAGAAAGCATGAACGGTACCATAGGCAACCCAATCAGAAAAGTAGTTTATTAAACCACGAACTGACTTCCTAGTGATTGCTTCTCGGCCGAAATAATGCGATCGAATTATATTTGCTATTTTCCGCCTGTCTCTATTCGAACACCAGGAAAACACCGAACTTATTCTTCCAACAAAGTTTTTATCAATATTATTGACTTCATTTTGACCGCTGAGGCCGTAAAACGTTATTCCTTCTGCATCAGTGTAGCCTATCATAGTCGGCACTTTGTTGAATTTGCCGGACTTTATTGTGTTATAAGGTTTGTCGTGGAAAAATGGTTGTGTCGAGTTCGTATCTACGCAGGGCGAATATTTAAAATACCTCGAATTAACCGATATGTCTCTAGTTGCTTCGACGAGGTCTTTAAGAGACGCGTTCAAGAATACTTTGTAAATATCTTCTTCGTTACACGCTTTTGCAATTTTACGGGCATCTTCAAGTGCAGGTAAGAAAGGTTCGGAATTGAAAGCCCATGGTGTTAAAGCAGTTCCACTCATAAGTATCGCTTTATGAAATAATCCTTCGCTTTCTTTGGATAAGAAGTGCATGGAAGCGGACGAAGCACCAGCACTGTGTCCACACAAGGTAACGTTATCGGGGTCTCCACCAAAAGACGCAATGTTCTTCCGAACCCATTTCAAAGCCGCCACTTGATCCCTCAGCCCAAGGTTGGAGACATCGTTAACACAGAGAAATCCATGAACCGAGAGCCGATAGTTAACTGTCACGACGATAACATTTTTATCTACTAAAAACTCGGCGTTATATAATGTCTTCCCACCGTAGTAATAAGCGCCGCCGTGAAAGAATACCATCACCGGCAATCTGCGCATGGGGTTCAGAGTGTCTGGCGAGTAAACATCGAGCACGAGGCAGTCTTCGTATCCGATCGTGAAGATAACAAATATTTGGGCGCAGCTCTTCAATGGATTGATTGCGTCGTATACACCTTTCCACGTTGGAGGATTCTTTGGAAGCTGAAATAATACAGGTATGTTATATATAATAATAATAATAATAATCAGCAAACGCTAACACACTCATATATACATAAATAAGACATCACAAATAACCAAGCGCCGAAGACAGTCAATGTTGTACATCACATGTCTGTTTACCTGCGCCACAACCTTTGGCAGGCTGAGTCACTACCGATTGGGCTATAGTAACGTAACGTCATTGTTTAAAGAGACATTTTGATAATGTAAAAATATTTTCTTGTGCCCAATATAATTGTTCTGTGTTCCGTCAAGTTAAAACATTGGTTAGGTAAAACGGTGACATAGCAGTCGCTGATACTCGATTACGTTACAAGCGTCTTCGCCAATCCGTATTGTTATGCGGATCTGTTGCAGCGGCGTAGAGTACGCGCAAAATCTCTTGAAATTAAAGGAGATATCTGTGCAGCAATATTCTCAATTCTATTCTGGGAGTAGTACACGATATATTTGCAAATGTTATAGTATTTCATAAAAGTATTCATAAATCTAACCTGGAATCGCTGTGAGACTGCGTAGGGTATGCTGTAGTATCGGTTCTGACCGTGCAAGTTGCGCAAGCCTCGTAACCGGCCTTGCTCCGTGGTCACTACCGGCGTGTACTTATTGAGCGAGCTCGTACCGCCGACCCATACGAAGATGATAAACTCCAATGTCAATAATTTTGGTTGCATTCTGCGATATTGTCATTTACTGCGATAATCACTTTTGTTACATCTATGTGCACTAATTCTTGGTTCAGATCTATTGTGGTCATATCCTAAGTTATCATGTAGAAATTGTCTTGAAATCA
>PDGT01000099.1:522235-577108 GCA_003671415.1 Megathymus violae | reverse complement strand
TTACAGGCGAATGGACAACTCATCATTCACTTAACTTTGACCACAAAATAAATTATAGTACAAGTAGCTGAAATTATAAAGATGATAAAGGTAAAAATAAATATAAGTGGGCGGGGGCGGCATTTTTCAATTTTTGCCCCGCCTAAAAAAAATTGAAAATTCGGGACTGCTGGCTAGCTACCACCCTACTGCTTGAGCCAAACGACTCGTCGTGTTCCGGCTGGGGGCTTGAGAGCCAGTACCTTCTTTCTAACCTTCTTCTCATTTTCTGGCCGACAACGCATCAGTGACACCTTTGGTCTTGTCCATGGGTAACGGTGACCACTTGCCATCAGGTGGCTCAGCTGCTCGTTTGTCGGCTATTAACATAAAAAAAAAACTTGTCTTCATGTTAAAGGCCAACGAGCTGTTATATTTAATTATCTTATGGTCCAAAGGATAGCAAGTTTTGAACCGGTTTGTGAATTTACCTCCTATCCTTATTCTTTAAAACGTTGGTTGCAATTATACAAAGGTCAAGGTATCGCTGACTTATATATATATGTTTATTATATATATGTATATATTATGTATAACTGTTATAATTATTTATGTTATAAATATTTTGCAGACATAAAACCTGTTTTGAAATTCTTTTACTTTAGCATTAATATATATATGAATTTTAGCATTAATATTATATATGAATTTCCATAGTTCACAGTTAACCGTTCATTGTGGACAAGGTCTTGTAGACAAATTCATTTTAATATAATTAATTAGTAAATTCCAATTTAACCTGTCTGTAAGAAGTATTTATGTACGAAAATAGGAAGCGTGCTCGAAGGTGAGATGAGCCTTTGATGCAGCGAAGCTCATGAAATATTGCCTGTGGCGGATTATCATGGAAACTGGTGACTGCGCCTGCGGTTTAATTTCATTCTCTAAGGATGGCGATTTGTGGGTTCTTCAAAAAACTAATTTATCTTGCTATTCTATGATGAAATACACAACGTTACGTCAATGTATCACTGCAACCGATTGATAATTTTACTGAGAAAATTTGGTTATATAAATTCTGGCATAATATTCAGTTACGCGAATAACATACTCCACTAGCAACGATGACTTACATTATTTTTCATGACAGATCGATTGACTTACCGATTGAGAGAGGTCTTACAATTGCTTCGATCATTGTTCGCGTCGCTAGACGTTCTCACGCTCGCAGTGGGACAAGACTCCCTCGGAGCGGTCACCAGCTTCAGGCCCGTCGAGATAATTTGAATTAAAAGTGCGAGGAAGTGCTCCAATTTGCATGTTTGCTCAGTTTATAACAATTAGCCGTTGGAGTTTTTCTTTATTACCGGATTAAGCCGGCGACTTACGGCTCGGGTAATTATGCTTTATAACCGATGATAACGGATCATCTCAGTTAGAGTGTACATGACACTAACAATTTGTGGTGTGGCAAACGTGTACACGGAATAAAAATTATAGTATTTTTTATATGAACATGTGTGTATCTATGAGCCTCCTTAACGTATCCGTCTACGGCGGACCTGACTAGATATGAACATGGGAGTGTGACTGCCGAAGCCAAATTTGGTTGTAAACGTCCGATTGCCGGTCGCAAAATACAACTGGCCAGGTGCATTATAAGTGTAGGTGAAGGAGGGTCCAGGGTGGTTCCTCTTAGCAAGGCGTTTCTCGTCAAGGTCTTTAAGTCGATACTCCTCACAGTTGCACCACTCCTGCCTCTGCTGCGCTAGATCTTCCTACCTAGCACTGCGTAAGCTACAAGCCGTTTAAGTGGCGCTTGACATCCTTGTAGCGCAGAAATTGGCCCTCAAATTTGCGCTTTCTCGGCTCACTTCCGAGTAAAAAGCTTTTATATCCTGTTGATTTTTTAAAAGTCTGAATAGTACACGATAAATCAGTAGTCACCAATGGAACGGTGCCTCATAGTCAAGGAGAACGCTTTTCATACCTCAGTAAGTGGTCACTACCGTTTATGAACATGGCAACAACACAAGCGTCACCCATCGTTCGTTGTTTGTCAGCTTTATGCATTCAAAAGATCCTAGCAGCTGCCGGGAATCTTTCAGTTTAAGTAGAAATTCAGATTCCTCTAAACCGCTAATTTAACCTGAACCATAAGCTTTTTATATACCACTGAAACAGAATTATTATATAAGTGTACAGAATATGCAGTCTCATTGGATCTAAGAGATTTTTGTTAAAAATAAATACTATATGAGTAATTATGATTTTATATTACGAATCTATTTACAAGTAGTTGAATTTAACTATCCAAAGTTAAATGGAACACATAATCAATAACAAGATGGGCAGGAAAATGTTGTTAACAATGTTGTTAAAAATGTCTAATGATTCGAATGCAGTTGTTTAGTTCGGAGGAAAACATCTTGGGGAAACTGCATACCTGAGTTTTTATGGTATCCTCGATGATGTGTGAAGTTCATTCTTGAAAAGTTATGAAGTAATCTAATTTTTGACATTTAGAATAGAAAATCACTTTACATTCAAAATATGAAACTTTACCGATAAAAACACCATGAACACTGCAGTAGTCGAAATCAACACTCGTAAACTGCATGACAGTAATATCAGAGTCACTCGGCGAGTGGGGACTCTTTGTAAAACTTTATTAAATTGAATAATATTCCGTCGACCGCTGTAACCGACGTTGCAAAGAGGGGAGAAATTGGGAAGTGAAAATCAACAAAGGAGTGAATTGGTAACGGAGGGACTTATAAAAGTCCTGAAGGCATCGGGCTTTTGTCGGAGGCGAGGATCACGAAAACTTGGAGGACGGAGCCGAGCAGAGCCCGGGGCGTCAGGGAATATTTTGTCTATACGAGTGTTCTGAACTTTTTGGCAACTTGAAAAGAACTGCAATATTGTGAGAATTTTTCGAAATTAAACGACAAACGCGTTTAGTCTGAGCAGCGTCATGTCGGAACCAATAAAGTAAACTGACGTACCTAGAAATTTCCTTTTGGAGGCGTTATTGTGAGAGAAGGAGACTGAAGTCAGTGATTATTTGAAAGATAAAATGGCCCCGCTTATAACTCATATACATTATTTTATTTAATAATAATAATAACATTATTTTATTTAATAATAATATATTTATCGGCTGCAACTTAAAATATACATTATACCTAATACTCACCTTGGGATTTTTTAAGAAAAAGTGTTTCGTCCGGGACGTTTCAAGGTTGTTGAAATACGACTTACAGGTTTTATTTGTTCAAAGCTAATTACAAAATAAATTTTTTATTATAATTATCGTTATTGTAACCTGTTTATTAATGTAATGTTGCTTGATTAAAACATGTTATAAGGTAGAAGAAGCAGAAGAACCTGAGTTATTTCCAAGATAATCTCAAAGATGTGTGGTCTCCAACTCGTTTCTGGCTAACTTGGATCCAATTTCTGACGACAAACTAAAAGTCTCTGGCGGTAATTGAAGTGGCTCGGAATTTGCGCCTCTACGTTGTGTGTCCAGCGCGAATTCATGGTCAAGTAGAGGCTTTAAATGTAACGGTGGACAGGGATCCAGCGTTGCTAGTAAGATATTAAACTCGATATCGAATAATGCGTATCATATATCTACGAGTATTTACACCCTATATAAATCTTTGATCTTCGTCATAACTTTTTTTTCGATTTTCCAATTAAAGTTATATTATATTCGAAATTGGTTTTCACAGGCACCGTTTCGTGTATTTTTTATACATTCCTTTTAATCTATTATGTACAAGTGTAATTGAAAACAAAATTGTTTTCTTTATTCTTCTTATTTCATATAAAGTTAAGGTAACATCAAAGCTAAGATTAGGTAGGGTGTAAAATTTTTAAATTGTTGTTTTTGTTTTCGTCGAAGCACCTCTTGTCTCGCAGCTTATTAGGCGAAATTTGTTCAAGGAATAACTAAATACAAACAGAATCATTGAACGTTACACCGCGGGATACCAACTACTTATACTGCTATCCTTTATATGGTCTCAACGTATGGACTAATCAGGACAATCTCAATGTTAATTAATGCGAGTAGTCTTAGTCGCTATCTGTTGAGACAAAGTGATGTGACATAGTCATTCTATATTATCACAGGTTAAGGTGCAATCATAGATTTTAAATCCGTCAAAATTACTCTAAAAATTACTCAAAGTCAAATCGGTCAATAGTTACGTAGGTATTGTGTTATACATCTCTACTTGATCCTCTCGTATCATAAAACTAGAAATCAGGAAGTTTGGAGTGTTTTTGTGTATTCAAAACAGATTCAGTACCAATACCTAAACACGTCTTCCGCATTCGGAAATCGACCGCGTGGAGCCCGGCGTCAGGCCGAGAGTATAGGGGCGCAAGGAGCGGCGCAATTAAAACACATTTCATTGGTAATACGAGTACAGAGCACTGTGCGCTCTACAGAGTGTACTACTTGAGAGATGTTTTATGTGGTATTCGAGTCGATCGCAGATATATTGCTAGACAAATCATATGGACTAACTTTGCTATTGTGACTTCAGATAAACAAAATTTAAATCAATACAAATAATAACTTTATTATACATCAGTAGATATTCTATACACAGACACATATGTATATGTACGTGTTGAAGATTGTGGCACACACCAAAAGGTGAATCCACCAACCTTAATCTTGATATGTGGTGTCTGGTGTACGGCGCCGAGATGGTGTTGAGTAGGGATGTTATGAATATGAAATTTCGAATGTGGATATGAATACGGATATATGAATAATATTTTACCGGTTTCGGTGGTAAGCCACCTGATGGTAACTAGTCACCTTCACCTATGGATCTTAGTAACACTAAAGGTATCACTGATGCGTCGTCGGCCAACAAATAAGATGAAGGTAAGAAAGAAAGTACTGGCTCTCAAGCCCCCATCTGGAACACGACGAGTCGTTTGACGGCTGATTCGAGCAGAAGGGTGGTACCTAGCCAGGCAGGATTCATGGAAAGACAGTTTATAATAAAACCCTTCGGATGTGTGTAAGTAAAGATAATAACCAGGAATAATATGAATGATTTTATAATAATATTGATCCTTACGCGTAGTCCTACCGCATGGAATATTTTGGAAGTGTTTTGAAATCTTAAATAAACAATAATAATCTTTCAACACACTCACATTCCCGCAGGATTTTCAGTGTGGGTGGAATGGACGTATCCAAGTATGACATCACAAACACCCGCAACCTGATATCAAACATTTACCCCTCATATATGTACAAAACTGTCACACATATGTCACATATTTGTCTGTGCCGGTCGGGAAACGAAACCTGGGATCCCAAGCTCGTCAGGCGGAGTCATTACTAAAAGGGCGACGGGGTCAATAATTACTTTTAAGAAAATTATATTATATGGATGACTTTTAGGGATTATGGTATGATGAATAAATTATATACCTAACAAAAATTGTATTTAAATGTCAACGTAAAGCTTTAAATGTAAAATTACCAATATGTTGAAAATTGTTTTACTAAATTATTGACGTAGGCAACTATGTATTATCTACATTAGAGATGTACGAATATGAGGATCCCCGCAATAGTATTTATCCAGTGCAGTGTCTGGAGGGATGTGCTCTGTGGCCTGGCCTAAACAAATATTAGTGGAAGGTCATCCCTTTTATTTCGATGCATCGAATGCCAATGCTATTTGCTTTTCATTACACTTGATTTTGTAGCTTTTGTCGGTCTGTTTGTGTTCGCTCTATTTGGAAGCCGCTGGCCACTGGCCGCTACTCGTATGTAAACATAATAAATTTTGACATTTGCTCAGATCAGATGTATTATATATCAAAGGAGAGGTGAATGTATTTATGTGTCTACAGCCACCGAGGATTGCGGTCGATATTCGAGTACTGAAATGAGCTTTCAGAAGTTTCGTTCCAAATATAATACACAGTTTATCGCCGGAGTTGATTATTGTGATGTAGTTGTTACTATTTACATCTTTAAAATTTAAATTATTATTTACAAGTGTAAGACAAAGTTATTACATATGTGTTATTAAAATAGTATTAATTTACTTTGCAACAATCCGCAAACAATGTATGATGATATATATTTCTATACCAACACGTTTTTCGCTCCGAAACAGAGCATCATCAGAGTAGTAGACTCTACGAGTCTACGATTGTTATGTGTCAGGAAAATAATTTCGTATCCCCTGTACGGAACACAATAATAGTTGTAATTCGCTTCATATATTGCAAAGAAAGTCCATTAAAATTTCGAGTTCCTCTAGAATATTTCTTAGTCATCAATTTTTATTACAATCGTTTTAAATTTCCTGCACTATGATGAGATTTGAGAATTGAACAAATTACGGAGTGAAACAGCATTAAAACACAATGGGAATGATGTTGATGATACTTTTTGCTATCGAGTTACCTAATAATTTAGTTGCATAAAGTTTTTACAGTATTTTTTAGACATTTAAAATTACCTCTAACGAGCAGAACGACCGCGTCCCTTCCGTCAACACCAGCCGAGAGTTCTCGTGAGGATGATGTGTCGTTCAGAGCTTGTTCCACCAAAAAAATGATTCGTTTTTAGAATAACGGAATATTTTTGGCTCAAACTAAATAGATCTTTGGGTGAATTTTAATGGTATAGAATGTGTATTTTTGAAACTTGATCAAATGAATGTGCGGATATTAGACAAGAAATAATCGATTAAATACGAATAAAACATTTATTTAGCGTTTGCAAAAATAAAAGCGCTTTACTTTTTTCAATCAAATCCTTACTTATTTTGTTTCTTTGTTTGTAAAAGGTAAATTATATTATTAAAATAGTCCCATTTGATAATCAGAATGTCTACCTACCTAAGCAGATAAAATTAAAAAAAACACATTAACTTAACACTGATTTATTAAAGAGCACTTCACATTCCAATATTCTTCTTAATATTATCAAATCAGTCAATCTCTCTGTTCTTCCCTCGGGACCCACTCACCACAATCTTGATACGTCTGACTCCTTGCTTGACTTGATATTAACTTCCTCACTTGAACATGTTATGACTCACGGACAACTGTCTGCGCCTGGATTTTTACGCCATGGTACCATTTACGTTTCTTACAAATTAAGACCACCTAAATTAAGTCCTGAAATTGTCATGATGCGTTGCTTCCCTAAAATCGACGAAGTTGCCTTGTTGGAAGATGCTGCCAACCTTAACTTAAGTGTTGTGTACTCTGCGCCCTCGGTAAATGGTAAGGTGTCTCAGCTCAACAAAACAATCCTCGCACTGTTTCGAAAGCATGCACCACTACGAGCAGTTATGGTAAAAAGACAAACAGTTCCGTGGATTACAAAAGACGTCCGGATGGCTATGACGCTCTTCGACAGAGCCTTTCGTAGGTTCAAGCGTGACAGATGCTCCGAAAAGTGGTCGTGCTAAAAAATTCGCGCGAAATAGGTATAACAAGATGGTGAAAGCCGCCAAATGTTTCTATATCCTCGAAAACATTTCTAATTCTTCTTCTGCTGATATATGGAAGTTCTTTCATTCCCTTGGCATGGGAAAGATACCCGCCCAGGCCAAAAAACCTGTTTCCTCCGCCGATGATTTTAATCGTTATTTTTCTTCCACTTCTCTTTTTAACACTTTGGTTAAATCCTCTACTATCTCAGAAATTACTTCCATGGCTCTTTTAGTATCGGACAATTTTTCTCTTTCTCCTATTGGTTTAGAAGATATCCGTAATGTCCTCCTGTCGATTAAGTTTGGTGCAGCTGGGTTCGACGGAGTAAGTAGGGCGATGATAATGCCGCTCATTGTGTGTTTCTGTTTGGCCTAACAGTTAGCTGGCAGAGAATGTATTTAGCATTAAGCTCGCCATTTGTACCTTAATATATACTATCTTATCTATGTATACTATCTTTCTTGTAGTCAGTAAAGATTAGAAGAATGCGTTGAACCGCTTCTTAACTGGTTATCGAACTTTGCAAATAAACATAATATATACATACATCATAACAATACGGTTGACTTATAAGGCCGGTAACAAGAAATGAACATACATAATCATGTCATACAATGCCCCGGGCGGCGGCTAGTGCGCGCCTGTGGAGCGGCGCATAAATCTCAATTATGCAACAAAAAGCCTCGGCCATCCGTTGCTATTGAATATTCAGAAGCGATACACATTTGCTCGACAGCCGCCCCAAATGCACTGCTGGGATGGTAATACAAAAAAGAAATCTGAGAGATCTAACTCAATAATCTAGTAGGTAAGTACCGACCATCCTCAATAGCAATTACCTGCTTTAGAAATAACTTTTACCGTATTTTAGTCGCATGGCCTATGTGAACAGTTATGACCAGAAGGCCTGGACAGTGCATATTTTGTTAGTGTTGACGCAATTCGAAAACTTCAACATTTATGAGGATGACATAAGCCAAAGCATTTAGTAATGCTAGCACAGCCAGAGGCTGATCGAAGCCGTGTCGTAATCGGAAGGAGTGGCACGTTACTACATTATGGCTAACGACATGTCCAACAGTGCCGGGCAGACGAAAATCCGAGCGGTAGTTGAGCAATGTATAACATTAAAAATCAGTAGCGGAGGTACAAATATAATAGATTTGAATTAAGGGTTATTTATGGGGACCACTTAAAATTTAGTCATGTCCATCTTTTCGTTTGAAATTTGAATTTGAAAATTCAGTGTATTGTACGAATTGATTCACAATAAAATGAATATTAATGAAGAATAATAAATATACAAGTACGTGATAATATAACTTTGAACTGTTCCCGTTTTCTCTTCTGTTTGTCAACAGATTTTCTTTTTTTGAAGTCTCTTCTTTAGCCGAAATGTTATTTGAAATATCAGCAGAAAAAAACAAAAAAAAGGTGTGTGCGCGCCAGTTCACATAAGGTACAAGTAAAATTTCCAGAAAATTACTTTTGAGGTGAATGCCTAGTACCAGGAGTGGGGTGAAGTGGGGGTGGTTTAATTGTAGGGTTTATACCTACCTATACATATCTAAAAATTAAAAAAAAATGGGGATGGTTACCATAAAATTAAACCACAATTTCCATACCAATTTCATGTTTAATCCCAATTTTTTCAACACCGGCAACCCGCTACAATTGAAACTACGAATCCTTTGGCACAATATTAATTAAATAAGGCACAAATATGTACACATATAAAGCGACAAAATGAGATCATTCTCTTTTCATAAAAGTAACCAGCCCAGAGAAGAATAATTTAAAAAATACCGGTTGCACCATCCACATTGAATTAAAACAAAAGTAATAAAAATGTACTTAACTACAAATTTTGTAGTCTGTTATCATTATAGAAAATAGTGGTAAAAATTCACACAACATTATAAAAATGAACCCTACTGCTATTGAACTCCCGTTACCAAGAGACAAATATTTTCCTTAAAATTCCCATTCACATAAATGTACATAAATTAGACGAGTTAAATAAACTAACGTTCGAAACTGAAATTTCACGATTTGCATAGGTATTATTATTTCCTTAATCTTAATTATCCTATTTATTCTAGGTAGCCTTCGGAAGTACACCGCTAGAGGTTTGTGAGCTTGTACCGCCCTTGTAACTTAAAATGGCTAAGTCTAAAACTTCCAAGGTTAGGTGCAGCTTCAACCTGTAGGGCGTTTCATTCGGTCGGGGTCTTTGCTCGTTTTGCTTCTGCCGTAGATATTCGAAAACTATTCTTTCCAATTAGTCCGATTATCTGGTGGATGCAGAAATGTTAGAATTGTTCCGAGTGTGCAAGTATAAAGCGGCCTAGGTCAGACATGGTATAAAGTTCTCACAATGTTGTTTACAAGCAGATGTAGGTTACAGTCTATTTTGTTATTAAATGTCTCTACGTCCAGTTGGCTATTTGATGAGCGCTTAATTTGGCTATACTGGTTCGCTCTATCTCATTATATCGTCTATGCTATTGTCCAATTTAGGTATGCCATGTTACTGATTGTGGAGTGAGCTCAGATATTTAACCTAAATTAGCCCTTAATTAATCGCAGCACAGTTTACACACTAAGCAAAAAATACTAAAACCTAATCACAAAATTTACCAGCACAAGAAATAAAACTTCATGCGTTATGCTTATACTGATGTGAGATAAAAATACAACACATTTATGTCTCCCTCTGCGTGGCCATTTTTACAAACAATTTTCAACAAGGCTAATTTATTTCTAAAACGAAGGTTAAAAATTGTAAAAAAACTCCATAATAACATGTATTATTTAGAATTTCGCGTTATATCACAACAGTACCAACGAATTATTTTAAATAGTGTCAGAGCTACCCAGAACTAAGAGTTGCTGTTGCAGGTGTTCACGGGCGGCCTTGGCCGGGAACAGTCGGCCCGTCTGCTCGTTATATAAAGGCATTTCTTATCTTATGATCGCCCCGTCTCGTCCGAGACCGCCTGACCGTTTGTCCTCTCACGTGGAGCCACGACAGTTGCTGGTCTATAGTATATTCTGTGTCTACGTTTACGCATTCGCATTGTTCCGGCGAATAATGTTCTAAATACTCGTAGGTACTCGTAATACGTGCTTTTAAATCGTGATGTTGTGGAACTCCATAACCGTAACAATGTAATAATAATGAATTATGAATTACCTATAATCACCTACCTATTACCTATCTGTCTGTGGTCGAATGATTTAGTACATAATATAATAAACAATTTTTTTCTATGGCTCATTATAAAGCTCCATTCAAAAATATAAATTTAAATAAAATTTGTATTTAGATTAGGTTTTGCTTATTAAGTTTATCTATTTAGTTGTGTTTCTGAAACAATGATATTATTATAATACATTTTTTTAGCTACATATTAGAGAGCGCCAGCTCGTAAAGTTTTGTGGTATTTGCATTATTGCCAACGGATAACATTATCCCAATTCATTCAATCGCTTCAATTAAATAGTTTGTGTTAAATAAGCTCTCTGAAACCACGTTTTTTCATAAATAAGAAATCCGCCGAGCAGAGTTCGGTCGTCCAGGTGCCTAGTGTTTAAATAGCATTCCTAATCTTGTTACTTCAAAACTGTCTTAAAAAATGTATTTTATCTTATTTTAATGACAACAAATCAGACTATCAAATTTAATGCAGAGCCCTTATCGGTTTACAACATGCGATAAGAGCCGTATTTTTTTCTTCTATACTTCGTGTAGGTGTCGTTCCAGAGTCGGACGGACGCTTCGTCCCACATGGGGCCGGTGCTGAAGTGCTTGTCGATCACCAGAGCAACCGGGTTCCATTTCCGACTAGGTCTCCATCGTACCGGCAGCAACTTCGAAGTCCTTGGGGTGGGATCACTGGAAAAAAGTACATAACATCGTAAGCGGCATTAGATTGTTTGAGAAAGGCGATCTTTAGAAGGCAAGGTGAAAGTTACGGGACACAAGAGTTTTTTGTTCTACCTTGTAAAAGTCATAGTATATAACGTGTACAGCTCGTATGTGGAAACGCTTACGAATTGTCGACGAAACATCGAAAGTGGTCTTGAATTGGATTAGTTGTGGGAAAAAATTTCATCATCGCTTCATTGCTTCACAGTTCACAGCACTTAGTTCCATTGCTTATTTTAGCCGTATTGGGGCGGCTTAGAATACTCCCCCCAATCCCATGCTGGCAGAACAGGGTGTCGTAAGAGGCGACAGAAGCCAGCCTGCTTGGTGGTAGGGCTTCGCGTAAGGATTATATTATCAGTATTATTATTAAGTCATTAATATTATTAGTGGTATTATTATCTTTCCGTGAAGCCTGCCTGGCTAGCTACCACCCTCCTGCTTGAGTCAGCCGCCAAACGACTCGTCGTGTTCCGGCTGGGGGCTTGAGAGCCAGTACTTGCTTTCTAACGTTCTTCTTATTTCCTGGCCGACAACGCATCAGTGATACCTTTGGTCTTGCTGATGTCCACGGGCGACGGTGACCACTTACCATCAGGTGGCTCGTCTGTTCGTTTGTCGGCTATTAACATAAAAAAAAAATGCTATTTTTGATGGAAGTGAGTAAAGGGTTCCATCCATGGTCCATATCTTCTTCAGAAGGTTTAGCGTTCTTTTATTGGGCTTGGAGTTCGTTTTTACAATAAGGTTCCAAAGTTGATACGTGAGTTGCCCATTGGAACTTTTAAGCGACCCATTAAAATACAGTTTATAAGCATAGGATATTATAGTATAGATGAATATATTAAAGACAAGGACGCCTGGAAATAATAATGTCAAATCCAGTTCCGCACAGGTTTAAACTTTTGTAATTACCATGTGTTGTTTAAAAGATGTGCTGAGGAGTTTCTTTCGCCGTTTCTTTTCCTCAATGTTAAAGTATATTTACTATATAAGTGTATTTACAGAATACTTATATGATTAAATGATTTTAAATTGAATTGAAATTAAGCTAACCTCGTTCGTTTCTGTCGCACTCTGTTGAACGACTGAGGAAGCAGTGAGACCTAGTGCTTTCTATTGGAGATCGCTGGACACTGTACTAGCCAGTTCAATACAAACAATATACGTGGTGGTACGGTTCTTTACATACCTTGTGCCAATTTAATCTCTATCACACTCATAATGGTATAGTTATTTTTTTCCTGAGTATCGCCGTCTTTCTAGAATGAAATGTTTCAAAAGTGTTTCGGTTGCAGGATCTGAAAGAGAGTGGGCCGCTTTCTTTCTGACCAACAACGCGTCGGTCTTCCTTCGGTGTTATCTATGTCCTTGGACGGCAGTGACAGTTTACAATGAAGTGGTTCATTCTCTTTTCATTCTTTCTCAAGTGTCCTCCACGACAACTATGACAAGGCAAATGTATTTTCTTATTACCTATTATTCTTTATTTCTTTCTCCTTTAAAGTTTGAGTTAAGTTTATTAGAAAAGGAATTTAGTAAATTTCAATCATTACATACGTGATGAAAGTTTGAATGAAAATACCTTGTTTTCAGAATTCGTCAGAACTAGCAGTTGGCTTTTTACTTTTTGACAAGTACTTATGATTCGTTTTAGTTGTTGGGTATTTTTTTTTAATTAATATATCTACTTATAAAAAATATGTCATTCTTCATGCACACGTGAAACAACAAGCAATATTTACAAATACAAATACAAATATTCTTTATTTGTACACCAAACAAAATTACACGTAGTGATTTAAAGTTACACCAGGTATACAAAGGGCGACCTTATCGCTAGGGTAGCGATCTCTTCCAGGCAGCCTTTCTGTATTCTGTTCTGTTAATAATAAGAGTTCTTATAGTTCGTACAATGGGGGAGGCGGTGTACAATAATTTGTAAAGGAAAATTATATCGTTGAAAACTTAACAGTGATAACAGAAATTAGGTTATAACAAAACAATATTAATTAAAAAGGAAAGGTTTCATAAAGCAAGATAAAATTCTTTAACTTGCTTTTTAAAACTCGCAAGTGACTGAGCACGACGTATTTTGAAGGGAAGAGACTTCCAAAGACGGACAGCTACAGTGGTAAAGGATTTAGAAAAAAAGGAGGAAAAAATAACAGGCATTAGGAGAGAAAGGTTGTTAGACTAGCGAAGAGAGTGATCATGGGTCTGAAAGGTAAATTTAAAACGTTCCTTAAGATAACATGGTGCATTAGGATGAAACAGGACGCAGTACAAAGCAAAAAGTATATGTGTATTCCGGCGAAGGCGAATTGGGAGCCACTTGAGTTTATTGCGATATTCGGAGGCCAAATATAAATCTTATGCACATATTTTGGAGATGCTCAAGTTTATTTAGTTGCTCCTCAGATACATCTAGATAGCATATATCGGCATAGTCGAGGATAGGAAGAAGTAAGGAATGAGCGAGTGCAACTTTGGTAGCAGTGGGCAGAAAGTTTTTAAGTCTACGGAGCGAACCCATGGCCGCGAACAGTTTCTTACTAACAGATTCAACCTGCGGGCCCCAAGACAATGTTCGATCCATAACCAAACCAAATTTAATCAAAGTCGAAAGGGCCTGAAGCACCTATAGCCCATTGATGTCGAAAGCGTACTTTGCTTATCCTTGTAATTAGGTAGGAAAAGTGCTAAGTTACAGTTGTACGAGTTTGCCAAGGACTTTTGACAAAAAAAGGTTAGAAATAGGTTGAAACTTCTCATTTCTGTTCGTCATCACTTTATTTATTTATTTAATATTTAAGTTATGTACTGTAGGAAGAATGTAGATTTTAAGTCTTCGCTTAGTAATTCAGCCATTCGGATGTAAATTACTTCAGTCATAGTTGCAAAAGTATTAGTGAGTCCGTCCATATATCAATTACTGAAGTATTGTAAATAGTGCTAACTGGCTTTGCCTCATCGGCGACGAAAAACAATAATTCCTTATCGTTAGATGTCTGAAAAACAACTTAATAAACAATAGGTTATTTTTTACACACCTACCTGCGAAAAATAGCATTTTAAGAAATTACCGACACAAAATGGTCTTTGACTGGAATAAAAAATTGATCTTTACTACTTGTCGATATTCATTTCTAGTGGAAACCTACAATCTTTCGGTTGAAAGTAAAATAAAATAAATATTTGTATCCCTATAATAGGAATAAAACGCCTCGTGCATTATGTATTGTAATCGTTCAAAACTTGCAGATGACATGTCGCATGGCAAATATCGCGATTGCATACAATGGCACGCGGGATCCGTGGTGTAAAGACTCCCATTGAATGTAATAAGATGGAGTAGAGTATTAATAAGACTCGAATCACGCCGACGCACCATCTCCTCTATTGTAATTGATGTACAAGTTGTTACAAGGAAGTTTTTCGGTTTGCAGCGTGGTACGGTTAGCTATTCTTTGTAAGTCTTTCTGTCCTCAGTTGGATATAGTGGGTTATGGCCTTAAAATATTTTAATTTTAAGAGAGACTTGTGTTCGGTTGAGGAAGCTGTAAATAGGTATGAAGAAATTGTAATGTTCAACGATTCATTTAATTTACATCTGCTCGTAAAATTTTTCAGTAGCCAACTAAAATTCGGCGTTATTTTACTAGACAAACTTATTCGCTACTTATTACTAAAATTTTCCTATATAAATTGTCAGTCAGCAATTGTACATTTTTATGACGTTGAATTTTGTATTTCGTGCTATTTTACAGCCGTCATAAATTCCCGGACATAATATCGCGAACGTGACGTGAGAGGTCAATTGTTGGCGTCAGTATTCATTATTCATTTTTTCAAAGCCATAGTGGTTAGGTTAGTGTGCAGTGTACTTCAATGCAGTGTCTGACAAGGTGTTGGTCCCGTGGTATTCGCAAATAGTATGCAATTCAAATTCAAATTCAAAATCATTTAATCATATAGGTATTTAGTAAATACACTTACGAACGTCATTTATTGCTTCTACCACCGTTTAGAAAAGGTGCTTTGACAATGAGGAGAAGAAACGGCGAAAGAAACTCGTCAGCACATCTTTTAAACAACATATGGTAATTACAAAAGTTTAAATTTTAAACCTCTGCGGAACTGGTTTCGACACTAATTTTGTCCAGGCATTCTTGTCATTAATGTACTCATCTATACTATAATATCCTTTGCCTATAAGTTGTGTTTTAATGCGACGCTTAAAAGTTCCAATGGGCAACTCGCGTAACGACTTAGGAATCTTATTGTAAAAACGAACTCCAAGCCCCATAAAGGAACGCTGAACCTTTTGAAGACGAAAGGCAGATGTAACCAAATTATGCCTATTCTCAAAATTTAACTTCAATTATTCTGAAAATAAAAATCTCAAAATTTAAGCCAAATATCTTGCCTGGAGCTTTTGGATAGATAAAAAAATGCGGAAATTTAATACCATTTTACTAGAACTTGTGTTTCCAGATCAATCGATTTTTAACCACGTTGAAATTTAATCATTGTGGTAGCCCTAGCCTAGCATGTTTATCTACAAGATTTATCTATCATTCTTATATGTATATTTGTTTACGAAGAGTCACTTAAGACTTGTTCAATGCAATATTTACTTTTCTATCCTTCATAAAATTTTAGGACTATCATTTGACCATCTTTATTATAACAGATATTTTTTTATAATGAAAAATAAATAAAAGAGAATCAATAGAGTTGTTGCGGTAACCACGCTGGGCCGGAGCTGAGAAAGATCTGAGAAAGAAGCATCATGTACGCGTCAAACAGAGAAGATCAGTTGGCAGAAACATAAAGGTTAGTAAACTTTTACTTCTAGAAGTGTACGATTAATGTAAATAAAGGTACTCCGCTACTTGTTATTACGGTTTCCATATGTAAATTGTGAGTTTGCAATTGTGCGCACGTTGGTGAAGTTGAACTTCGTATTTTGTGCTATTTCACAGCCGTCATAAATTCCTGGACATAACATCGCGGACGTGACGCGAGTGCCGAACGGCCGCGTCACTATTCATTACTTGTGTCACTGATGTTGTGCAAATTGCGGGTTTTGTAGGACAATTGCTTTATGTATAGTTTAAATTGTTTTTAAAGTACATCAATAAAGGTAATGTTTATTTTCCTACTTGGTGTACAATTGTACCATATGGAACTAGAAAATAGGTACACAAGATAAAATCACCCGATTTCTGTAGTGCGATCATTATTTAGACATAAAGTTGGGTTCGTATACCTTTGAGGAAATTATTGTTATGCAGTTTCCAACATTATTTTCCCCATGGAAAGTGATAATTAAAACACATAATTTCGATAAATAGGGCGTGCCTGCAAGATTCGAATTGCTCGTTAAAGGAAAGGAAAGTAGCGTACATGCTATAAACTACTAAATAGGTACTGTTAGAAGTGAAATCCTTACTTGTATTTAGCGAAGTTGGTCCACAGGGTGACCATGCGCTGTATCATATTGCTCTCCATGTACCTCTGAGGCAACGGGATCGAGTGCGGCTTAAACATGTAGAAGAGTTCATCGGCATGTGACGCCCCTCTGGCAGAGACAATCATAGATATCATCTTTGGCATGTTAAAAGTACCACTGTACTTGAACAGGTAATAATAAATTGGGTGATTTGTGGTTTTCGCATACATTTCTGATTCAATCACCGTCGGAAACTTAAAGTGAAGATCTGAATATAAATCTATCATATCCATTATCATTTCCTCTTTCCCAGAAGAAAAGTAATGGGCTCTTATCATTTCGGCTATTACGTTTCTGTCTTGTTCTGTAGGGAATTCAAGATCTGGTTGAAGGAATTCGACTGGATTTACACTTTTCACGCTAGTGCCGAAATTGCGCGCTGTGAAATATATTCCTTCATTATCATTGAACCCAATAATCATCGGTAGTTTAGTGTAGTTACCTGATAGTATGATATCACTTGGATATTTTGTTACTATTGGTTCTATGCCTTCTATATCTTTTTCAACACATGGAACGAATAAGATGTCTGAAGTGATAGAATTTTTTCTCTTCGTATATTTAATAGCATTAATCAACTGTTTATAGTTTCGTTTAGATAATACTTTATAAATTTTGTAAGGATCAGTCAAATTGTAACCGAATTGTTTAGCTAGTTTACTTGCTGTTTTGATGGGATCATGTTGAATAGCCCATGGAGCTGTCGTTGCACCGCTTTGGAGGATCGCTCTGTGGAAGAGACCTCTCGATGAAGGAGATAGTATGAGTAATGAGGTGGAGACTGCCCCTGCGCTTTCACCAAATAACGTAACGTTATCTGGATTCCCACCGAAAGCTCTTATATTTCTGTTGATCCATTTGAGCGCTGCTAACTGGTCTTTAAGGCCAGCATTTCCCGGTGCTTCTTTAATACCTAGACACAGGAATCCTTCCGTGTTCAAACGATAGTTGATTCCGACAAAGACGACACCGTTCTCAGCAAAATAATCTCCACCGTAAAGAAAAGGCGAACCAGTGCCTTCATAGAAGGCTCCACCATGAATAAATACCATTACTGGTAATAGTTTACTTGGTCTAGCATAGACAGGAGTGTATATATTGAGCTTCAAGCAGTTTTCATCGCCAACTACGACGCCAGCCATCTTCTGGGGACATCTCGTGTTCTCGTCAATAGCCTCGAAAATTCCCTGCCATTTCGAGGCTGGTAACGGTGCCTGAAAATTATATATATAAAAATTGTTTGATAATGGAATGGTTATCTTATCTAGTAAATATAAACTAAGGTACTTAAACAATTGGTTAACTTTGTCGAGTAGCAAGTTACTTTAAGCAATTATGTGTTTTGGTTTGAAGAATAAAGAATAAGCTAGGTAAACTCCCAAATGAGTCTCCTTTACCCTTAGGTACAACAATATGTAGCACACTTCGCGATCTCCGCTTCTATTATGTTTGGCAATGCGTTGTTCAAGCTGCCGACGTTGCAGTTCTGCAATGGGCGGCGGTGACGGCATATCATCATGTTCTCGTATTTATACATATTCCTTTGCTGCTTGGTACCATTACTAATTCAGTTATGAGATCGTCTATGAGATTTTGTTTTGTAGATGTCATTTTGCCTCATTCCAATTCGGATTTCCATTCGACGGCATTTATCCTGAGCATTCCGAGTCCATTCCGTGTTCGTTGGTCAAGGTGAGTGTAATCGAATAATGAGCGCGCGACCTTCGTTGAGTATTGTGATATCGATGAACTTCAGAAGGAGGCGTCGAATGATTAGTGAATGGAATAGGTATTATTCATTGGTTGTTTTCAACTGCTTTTGGAAAAACTATTTAGTTTTTTTTAATTTTAGTATTTTATAATATTCATTATTAAAAAGAAACTTATTGTTTTGGTTTTTGCTCTTTTTTTCCTCTTTATGAATAATACCTACTTTGGATACTTCAGTCATTATAAACAAAAGAATAACGTAAATAGGAATACTTGTTATGTTTGGTATGACTAATGACTTTGGTTTTAATGGAAATCATAAACCTTTTCCTCTTACAGACAATTTATCTGCACTTGAATAATATTTCGTGCAAAAATTAAATCATATACCTAGTATATTTTAATCTTACCAACGAATCGGTTATGACTCTGTTGTGTCCGATATAAAATTACCGCGCTGTGTGTACGCAAAGGAGTACAGATTATCTGTCAATTCTTCGCATGTTCAAACTGTGCGTACACAGCGTATAAGTGGGACCGGACTTATAGTAGAATGTCATTATAATACACAAAATTGATAACCTCGATAGTATTCATTTATTAGTCATTTTACTTCTTGTAAGAGTTAATAACCTGTATGTGAAAGATAAATGTTTGTGTGCTTCTGTACGGGAATCTCCTTTTGATGAACATCAACAATATTTTTTGTGATTTTGTCGCATTTATACTTGTGATTATGTAGGTTTTATTACTTTTGAATGCATCGTATCGGTTAATGTACACAAATGTGTTTAGGTATGTGGTAATATTCCATTGACGCATAAGATTATTTGCATTTTTCAAATACTTCCTTGTATTTGAGCTGCATACATAAAACAAACCATAAAAATAAGTGCATATTATGATATCAACATTAACGAACATTGATAATGAAATGGTTTTTAAAAGTTTATTATTATTTTTAATAGAAAATACCGAAAATTTTACAAAAAAAAATATTTGGCTTATAGTTTATAGTATCAGGCATTACTTTGCGGTAATTAATTTTTATTAAATAAGAATTAATTTCCTTTGCAACAATCCGCAAGCACAATGTATGATGGTATATACTTCTATACATGCATAGAACCTTCCTACCTCCCACAAAGGAAAACATGCATTTATGATAAATAAAAGTATATACCAACACACATACCGTCACCAACACGTGTTTCGCTCCGAAACGGAGCATCCTCAGGGCGAGTAGATTCTACGAGATTTAGCCGCAAATTGCACTAAACATTTATTAAGTTGAGTGTAACTTTTGCGGGGTCCTGTGCATTATTTTATTATTTTGTGTCTTTATTTTTTTATTTCATTCAAGCCTTTATTAGGAATATAAGGGATTATCTCTACGTAGGATGCGCGTTAAGAAAGTAATACATACTGTTCATGAGTATCACAAAACCGCGTACAATGTCAACTTTTGAAAGATCCGAAGTCTTTTTGGCAATATATTGCAATATATTGTACAAACGTGAGCACACTATTATAAATGATGGATAACATGTAATGGACGATGAGTGTGCTAAATGGTTCACGAAATATTTTGAGTTGGTGTATACCAGCGAGTCGTAGCAACTGGATGTCCAAACGGCGGCGGCAGCGGCCGCTTCTGCAAGTATCTGCGTAAGCTCGGACAGTCTCAGTAGAGGAGAGGTGAAAAGGGCATTAAAAAATCTTGATGAGGTGGCATAGTAGCGTTTCTCTTTAAAGATTGTGGTAGAGTGCTTGCGCGATTTTAACGTATCATTTTTTTTATGAATCAATGGAAAATCACCGTTTTGTTCTAGTCCCTAAGGGTAGAGCATGACCCGATTTTAGTGAATATAGTCCAGTGTCAGTGCTGTCGCCGCAGACAAAGGTGTTCGAGTCCATTTTTCGCGGTAGTGTGCTGGCGCAAGTGCACATTTTTAAAAAACATTTGACTCTGTGGATGACGGAGTCGGACAGAGTTTGAGATATATTACACCAGATCGGGTAAGGTAGCAATTTGGTTAAATATGGCTCATGCTTGCTATTCGCAGTGATCTGAAGTTGTTGCTCCCAATGAAACCAGACAAGATTGTGAATGGGTACGACAGGACATCTACAGTATAGTGCGGTGGAGTCACGAGAATAATATGTATATACTCTATACATGTAGGGGAGAGCTATGTATGGAGGCGCCGAAGGTCAGAACTAACATGGCGGCCAAGGTGTCTCTTACTAAAGCAATTATTAAAATCAATCAGGCACATGGCTTTGAAGTTTCAGTATTCATAGTTCTGATGGAATAAACAACTTCTTTACTTCTTTCTTATGGATTTCATAAATCGTTCAATCATTTCATAATATTATAAATTGTGCGATCGGATTACGTCAATGTATTAAAAACTCGTCTCTTTTTATATCAACGAGCAACGTTATCTAACAATAATTAAGGAAATTCTGGTCAAGTTGGATTTGTTTATGTCTGTTGATTTATTTGTCTGATTATCACGTCAAAGGACAAAATCAGTTTTGAAATATCATGGTATAGTTTAAACCTTGTAGTGTAACCTACTCGTAAATAGGATGGTTAACCGGACACATACAAGTATATAATTAGAAGATGGTCAGATTGAAACGGTCTGATGAACAGTTTTTTATCTGCGCATCGTGTGCGGTCTCATGAAGAGACACGTCTCGTCTACTGCTGTAGGTAACGGACGGAGTCATTAGCATAAAGTGAACGAAGTACTACCAAAATACAGCAATCATTTATGTTTTTATTCAAATAAAAAAATATCAGGGAATTATTAAAAATCTATCAATTTGACGAATATCTACGGTAACCTCCGTGCTGATATCGAAACGATGGTCGTCAACGCGTTACCGGTTAGCAAGATGGCGGTTATGGTGACAGGTAGTCAGACAGGTGTGGATATCTTCCCTCAGGTGTGAGTACCGTCGGGATGCTGCTGGGTGTTACAGTCGACCGGTTACCAAGAGTCATTATTTCACCAAATAATTGTCTCAAATACAAAGCTTAAATCTCCTTTGACTACGAGAGATGCGGATTGCCACACTTTATACCTTTGAGAACATAATGAAGAATTCTCAGGTGTGCAAGTTTCCTCATGACGAAGCGAGTGATAATTAATTTATAAAAAGTACCTAATTTGAAAAGTTAGAAGTGCCTGAAACCTTTGAATCCAGACGTCAGACTCCCTTTGATGTCGAAGCCACTTGGTTACAGATGTGTTTTTTCTGGAAATGATAATTTTTCTGTCACCTGTGAACCCATATGTGTTGTGATATGTGGATTCGATAATGACTTAGTACATTAAAATAAGTCGTATACTAGATCAAGCAACGTCATAGCCTTCATTGAGGACACCGGTTCTCCTGACAGATTATCAACAAAACTAGCACACGACAAATATGCGTCTAAACGAGGGCGTCGACGACACAGACCTAATGAATTATGTCAAAGATATTCCGACGGAAATACACAAATACATTGCTGTCCGTAGATAAATACATTTGCCTTATCTTTCTAAACATCCGATCGAGTCTCTATCGGACTCGACTGACATGAGTTTTTGCTTTCATAATGTATAAATGTATTCGTATCCAGGATTATTTTTTAATGTTCTATAACAATTTACTTAAAAACTATAGTTGAAACTTATATTTTATTATATTTGGATTTCGTAGTTTCATAGTTAAGCGTAAGTAAAATATTACTTTATTTAAGGTACAGTATATTGTATTGCTTATGGTATTGGATCACATAATATTATATCATTGTGTATCTATTTTAAACGGACAAAATCGCGTGATAAATGGTTACGACTGACGTACAGAAAACAACGCAGACGCGAGAATGATTTATACTAGTAAGGCCCAGGACTTTAAAAATAATTGTTTTATCCTTTGCAATAATATTACATCACAATATGTTTGAGCGTGGTGTACAAAAAATCCAATGTTTATTTTCTATTCTATGACCTAATGTGACTTTCCTTCTGGAAATAATCCTTTAGTAGAAATACATTCATGACGATAATCAAAAATCAGCAGTCCACAGTCTACGATCCTATTACCAGTATTAGGTTTGAGGAAGTGGCTATCAGGGACAGCTGACAAAGTATGAGTGATTGTACTCAGAAAAAATATTTCTTAATTTGTTGATTGTTATATCCCACAGTTATACCCAAAGTATGGAGCCGCCGTATTATCGAGACTAATTGGAACCCATTGTTCATTGTCATTTTATAACATCCGACGTACGAGTACCAATAGACGAGTCGCCGAGCGGCAAGCGGTCAAACCGCCCATAACGTCCGTGACACAAAATCACCATCCAAGTTGTCATTTGTAGTCAGTTCTCTGTCACTGGATCAGAAGCAGGTAAGGAACACGTCCTGGCGCATTTCGGTAAGACGATAGCTACTCGTAGCAAAGCAACGACAAACCCCTGTCGTCATGCACGAATACAGACGGACGTGAATGGGCGGCGGTGACCACATAAAGTCATGTGACCTATTTACTAGTCTGTCGGCTCGAACAAAATAAATCGCTACTGAGTGTACTACGGACTCGTGCATACAATCATTGCGACGCGCTCGCCCTTTTTGACCCTCGCGTTAATTAATATACGAAATCTATATTTATTAACTGAAATTTATCATATTTAGATAATGTGTATTGGAGTGTTAACCATGGCGAAATAAAATAGTTATAAAAAATAATTGATGATATTAATTTTATGAAGAATGGCGGATGCTAAACTTCAATGGATACTTCAAATTTGAAATAAACAAAGCAATCAAAGTAAGTACAATTGATAAGCGAACGGTAGCATGTAGCATTATTAGTGGTTTGGTTTGTTACTCGACTTAAAACAAGTAACATAAAAAAATATAAAATTCTCGTGCCACATTTTTAGTTACCATTGACTTGACCGATTTGGTCCAGCCCAAATTAATTTTTTTTATTTTTTGGACATTTTTACTTTATTTTTATTTTTTAAATTATGAGGCATTAAAAATACATTCAACCCTCAATTTTCATAATTCTACCATCAACCCCTTTTTTAATAGCGATATTAGTAATTCAATAATTTTCAATCCAGGTCGATAACTTTTTAATTATCACTTGATCAGTTATCCCTGCCAGGCGTCTACCGGTGTCACTTCTGACCCATTAAACAGCGCGGAGTGGGGATGAGATCTTTTTTCTCACTATCTACAGTTTTCGGCCATTATTATTATTGTTTGTGCATCAGTCGTAATAGTGACGTTTAAAATTATCATTTTACTATTTCAGTGTTATTTTCAAATAAATTTATCATTAATTCATATCACACCATGTTTTTCACACGGACAATTGTACGAGGCATGCTCTCGAGTGGGCAAACCATCCAGTTTGTTTGTGTTAGCTAAAGATGGGATAGCAAACAATTTTGTACACTCTGTTGCGTTAAGGGATTGATATTGTTAGCGATATATATAATTAATAATTTATATGCCAAACGACTGATCGTGTTCCGGCTGGGGGCTTGAGAGCCAGTACTTGCTTTCTAACGTTCTTCTCATTTCCTGGCCGACAACGCATCAGTGATACCTTTGGTCTTGCTGATGTCCATGGGCGACGGTGACCACTTACCATTAGGTGGCTCGTCTGCTCGTTTGTCGGCTATTACCATAAAAAAAATATGGCAAAACAACGTTTGCCGGGTCAGCTAGGAAAAAAATTAAATTTAAAGTCGTTTCCTACTTAGGTTAACAAAGAAAAAAATAATTTAATTACTTTTTATTAAATAATTATAATTAATATTGAACTAGAGTGGATGAATAAAAAGTATTTGAACGTTGAAAATTTGAAAATTGGAACAGGATATATAAATAAATATATATAGGGAGAATATAAACTAATAATAGGATTTTAAAAAGGAGGTGGTTATATGTTTGAATGTATTTTTTATGTATGTGCAGCTAGAACTCCGCTATTCATGAATCGATTTTGATGATTCTTTTTTTAGTGTACAGGGATTGCTCAAAATTATTCCCCGTTAAATATTGTGAGGATTTGATGTAAGTTCTGAAGTTAAAGAGTTGAACTTCTTAACAGACAGCTATGATCGAGTCGTGGTTATGTATGTACACCCATAATTCCTTTATTTATGCTGTTTAGTTATGTGTTAGTCCCGTTAAAATATGGTGAGGATCAAATGTCGTGTTTTGAGGGTCAGAAGTGGTACTTCTTAATGGATAGTAATATTTCAGCCGTTTTTAAGGTATTTGCTGTAACAAACGTAATGATAGTTGTTGCGTTTGGTAACATTATGATTGTAAAAACAGACTATCATTAATCATCTCAATCTCTGATGGATCTTTGAAACAAAAAATGCAACTCTTCAATGGATCACAATAATCCGCCAATCTTTTGAGCTCTTTGCTTTTGGTATCGGTTAATTTACAAAGCCACCATTGAAGTGTTTCTATCTAGGAGTCATCATCACATCATGCTGAACTGATGACGGAACAGCAACAGAGCCCCTCTGTGATTAGAACGTCGGTGATAATATATAGATTAGTCAACAGACAATACTTAGTAGTGTCATGACGTGGCGCTTATAATCAAATGCGTGATCTGCTTATCCCGTTTTACAACATTTTGTAAATTCGTACTTAAAATGTACGCATATTTACACTAAAAAATGGAAACATAAAAAGCATTTAAAAAATTAAATCGACTTCAAAAAGAAGAGTTAAAAATTCGTATTAAAATGCGAAAATGTATTTAAATAATATACCATTATATGCAAATATCTGAAGTCTGTGCCAAACCTAAAGCACAACAAAGCAACACAACTTAACGATTTAAATACCTAAATTAATAACGGATTATAATACTAATAAAATAGGCTTTATTTTTGAAGTGAGTTAAATTTTTTAAAGCTTTTTGTAAATACAAACACGTAGTCGCAACCCAGAAATTATTATCTACTATATTTGTGCCCAGTTTGAAATAAGACCTACACTCGTAGTTCAGATTGGTTACCGGATTGGAGTGCTTTAATTTAAAGCATTTTTTGATAACCTACCTGAAATCTATTCTCTCGATTGACAGTCCCATACGGGATGCCGAAATACTGGTAGAACCTGCCATTGTCACTGGTCCTGCCGCGAACAAGTCCACTCTCAGTCTTCACCGTCGGCGACGGCACCTTCACCAGGTTGGCCGCTATCAACGAAAATAGAATCACCCATTTCATTGTTCACGTTAAGTTTTACGATTCGATCATTATTGTCCTTTTTCACATGGCTTTTTCATTTCTTTTTAATAATAGACTGACACTATTCACCTAATTTTGCACGATAATGTCATTTCTGATATCTCGTTATTATATCTTGTTGTTATCATATCATGTATCACGTTTTGTTTTTCAAATGTAGCCTTTATTAGTGCATGGATTGTTTACACGCGTTTGACATTTGAATGAAACTGCGATTAATATTACTATTTTTTTACTTTAACTGTTCTATTTTGTTTTTGAAAACACACTGAATTTTTTGAGACGTATAAGTGGGGATTAACGGAGTTTTTCCACAAGTATTTCTTCCTTATTTGTGTTATATTATAGCACTAGGACGCGTACGCTCGCGCCGGCAAGCCAAATGTAAATATTGCACACTTGCAAAGGCGTAATGAATAGACTTCGTATCTCGAAGGGCACCTGACTATATATGAATATTAAAAAGAATTTTATTTCATTGCAATAAGGTTCATTTTTGTAGTTAAAGATGTTTTTACTATTATTTATGGCTGATTGCACATCTCATTTTTATTCTAGATGTCAAGGCTTACATTATTCTCGTCAACGCCACTGTTCTCTTAATTTTCCAATGGAATCTTTGAAAATACATGTGTATACTAAAATATATATTTATATATCTTTATGCATAACAATTATGGAATTTGAGCAGTCTACGCCTTGGAGTGGCCCCTTTTTTTTGTTGGTTAGAAGCTTCCTTCTAATGTACTCGTAGGCAGTCTTTGTGAGTGTACTCAGAGTCATTTGACGCATATGCTGTTGGTGTAACTTTTATTTAACCTTCGTCTCAAAAATTTAATGACTCATCTCTCATGACATTCTATATCCTACCTGTACCCTGTTCACGAATGGATTCCCCACTTTGAATCCGTGTAGCGGCCTTATTCTTTACCAATAAACCTTGAAGTCGTTGAAAATGCTACCATTCATTATTGTGTCGATACATTCACAACCTTAATGTTCCATCCGCATGCAGTTTCTAATGCAGGGTTGCACCATGTGCCAAATTGGTCAATCATACGCGGATGCGTTTCCTGTGAAGCAAAGGATAATTGGAACAATTTTGTTACCTGTAAACTTAATGGACATTTAATGCTATATTTCTTTATGGGTGATTAGAAAATGCATTTATTTACTTTTGTAGAATTGAAGGATGATTTTTGTAATTGATATTGTAGTTAGTAGTAGTAATAATTTTCAATCTTTTTATTCTTAAAATATTGTGTACAACTTTAAGTGTGTAGTTACCCACAACACAGGGTGTCCTAGTGTGAGAACTACGATTATTATATCTGTAATATGTTGGTTTTCTAAATAAATAATTAAAATAAAATTCCTTGATATTGATAAATTATGATATTGATAAAATATGATAAATATTTGCACACCTAGGAGTTCCTCATAATGTTTCCAAAGGCAGACTGTGGCTTTATGGTTTCTTATTTTGATAGGAGACCTGAGCCCCAGCAGTATGACAATTATGAGTTGTAATGAATGAATTATGTAGTTCAATAATACTCAGTGCCGAAGCAGAGAGAAATAAACAGTCGTTTTGGTTATCATTTAATAGATTCATGTTTAGAGTAAGTTTATATTTTTTGCATAGCCATAACGCATGAAACTGCAGATTCACTGTTCTGCAATAGTTATTCAGTATTACACAAGGTGGCATAGAACTGACTCCATGATCCTGAAACTGAAAGTAACATATCACTAAATAAGTTTTTGGAGCATAGCGTAGTTTCATCAGTTATAACTTCACGAAATAATAGAATATTGCGTTGCAAGTTACAAGTGTGCAAAATTTGTATTGTGAAATAATTATATAGAGAAAGGAATCAACCTTTTTCATTTTGTGGACCACGTATCATGTTTTAAGATTTTGATTAGACTTCCTACTATTTCATATTACATGATAATTGAAATTTACTATTTTTCACGGAGATCGGCAACCGCGCTGAAACCTCTTTTCCCGAGTTATAATGATAGAAAGCAATCTACAAACACGGGATATGTATGTGTCAGGTATGTGTTCTTGAAGCCATAATTCTTTCTTATCTGGTAAAGTTGATTCCCATTCTCACCAGCACTAGACTGAAATTTTATTAGAAATAATATACTAAGTATGTGTCTAATTACCACTTGATGTGTTTGATAGTACTTTTTTAATAGTTCTTTTCACTATATTTTTTAAATTAATGAATGTGTATATATATATTTGTTGTCGTATTCATTAAGTGTTGAATTGAAAATTCTTACTGTAATGGATCCATTTACATTTTATGAGCCCCAATTGTTTTGTTGGCGTTAACCCCTTCGCAATGGAACTCTGCGGGTTGACATGGACCACTTTGGAAATCCTCGTCTTGAGGAGAACCTTAGAGGCACAGAGCAAGAGAAGGAAAGAAGAAGAGAGGCACGTTCGTATGAGATCCAGTAATTTATTTGCCTCATGTTACATTATTAAATGATGAATAACAGTTAAGGCTGGTAAAAACCGTATGACTGAAATTAATATAATTTTAATATTATATATACCATGCTTAAATGTGTAGTGTCTCTCTGTACACAATATACATTGTTTTTTTTTGTCAAATTTCAGGATGAATATTAGTTTTATGACTCACTGACACTATTTTGAACATTTTGAAAAATTTTCTCTGTCTCTCTGTCTGTCTGTATTTCCCGTTACATTTCAAAAACAGCATGACCGATTTTAATGAAAATGAAATGGGTATGTAGTAAGAACACGTGGTTGCGCCGATGATAGGCCATAGTAGAAAATACGAGTGAATCTAATGATGTCTAATCAAGACAAACTGATAAAATTTTGTGTAATTATGTATGTCGTTGTTCAACACCAACGAAGTCCGAGGGTTCCGCTAGTATTACTAGAAGTTTCAATTCCATCGACTTTTCAAAACTTCAATATTAATTCTGAATGACGGTAATTATTCGAAAATTCACTTGTACGAATATTTGCTGTGGTGTCATACAAGTATGTTGTAACATGTAACATAGAGCGTCAATATTTTTCTTTAAACATGGTACCGTTACCGCAGCCTAACGAACTCTCGTACGGTCAACCGACGGAGACGTCTAAACACAGGTCTATAATCGGGAAGCGGTGAAGTCATCGTGTTGTTGCATCATTTTATTTATGTAATGTAATTAAACAGTTTTAAAAAAGCAACCGTTCTAAGAACATCCTCTTACCCCTCTCCCCACACATTGCACGGGTGAGACGTGCCGTGACAGAACGGGCATGACGACCTGACGGGTGACGTGTGTGAGAGCGAATTGTTTAATTATATACACGACCCTATTATATTTAATTATGATAATAATAAATCTTCATTTTTCTTCTAAAATTTCAGTATATAAATATGAATGGTTATGCACTCACCCCAGATCAAATGATAATCATCGTCAGACATCAAATGAGTATGTGTATATTCACATAATTGGGACACCAGCGTCATATGGCGGCGTCCGATAGAGTCTACGACGTGACAGTGACAGCGAAGGAGTGAAGGCTTTTTCTGGAATTTTCTAGAGGAAGGAAAAGTCAGCTCAGTCAGCAGGTATCGAGAATCACGTAGAGAAAAAATAACATAATATTACTTTGTATAATTTGATGGCACCGGCGTAATGGCGCAATATTTGATGGTGTCGACTGTTCATACGGGGCGATGGACTACTGTAAGTTGTGTTTGAGGCGAATGTTGCATCATTGGAGAACGAAAAATACCCTTCGCTGACTCTTCAGCACCTATTTCATTAACTGGCTATTTCCAAATAAATAAAAAATACCCCTGTAAAAATACCTAATTTGCAGGCCTTCACCCCGTTAGTGGCCAATTGGAGGGCAGCGGTGTCTTTATTTAATTGAAGACGTGTGAACTCCACCACGCACAGCGACCCTTTAAAATCTCAAACATCATTATCACATTGGTAATAAGCTGGTATTAAAAAATTAAAAATCGTTTTAAGAGTCAAATTGAGTAACATTTGTTAAAAAACTTTATTCATACATAAAAACGTCAAGAAGGCAGAAAAATTAATGATTAGTTTTACGCCACAAATGTTCAATAAAAAAAAAACTTGTTTGTCGGTTGTGAAAGATAAATGTAAGTGAGACCTTGAGCTCAATCTCGAGTTGTTCTTTTCTTTACCTAGGTTAAGGGCACGCTGCATGCACGTAGCCGATACCGCCGCGCCGACCTGCCTACCGGACTGGCTCGGAATTTCGCACTAACACTCAACGCTGTTATTGGTGCTTGCGTCATATTCTACTGTACGTAGAAATATAGCATAGAAATAGCATCCACACGGACTCTGGAAAAAATCTAACCAATCGTACCACCAGCTTAAGGCGTTGTCGAATCTCTTGTAAAGTAGTTTTGTGTAATGATGAGATTATTTTGTGGCGGTAACTCTAGTTACCACGCTCCTTTTAAAATAGTCCGTGTAATTTTTAACGAGGTTTTATTGCAGTAGTGGTGAGCGGGTTAATTGCTTCCTTATTGACCATCGTTGCTTTTTCTGGTGTTAAAAATTTGCATGGACGTGTCAGGATGCATTTAATTAGGTATCCTGTTCTCTCCGTTCCACTCAGTGTTGCGGTTTCTAAAGTTTGTCATAGGGCAGTATTAAGCCAGGATTCGCATCGAGGGTTTTCAACAAAGTTTTTCAGCAGACGAATTTGCAGGCGTTAGTAGTTCGAAAAATGTAGTTAGTAGTTAGAATCTCACACGACTATCGAGCACATTGGAAATAGATCTACGGAATTGGAAAAAATATTGTCGCTGAGCGAACCGAAAGTTGGGATAAGGAAAAGGTTACAAAATAAAATTACAACGTTTAATGTCGTCCTGACTTTTTTCAAAAAGGTTAGGCTACAGGGCAAACGCTTAACCCGATCGTCTTTGTTTTAGGCTCAAATTGTAGCTGACAAAATTTTCCAGACGAATTTTTCTAAAATTTTTGATATCATTCTTCGTTTTCAAAATATCAAAAATTCGGCAAAAAATATTTTTTTTTTCACTATTTCGGCCATATCTTTTTTTTGCACCTTAAAGCTCTCGTGAATACGCGTCTTTTGAGCCTTTTTTGAATATCATATCTTCACACCTCTCCGAGATATAAGGGCATCGCACTTTTTGACAAAAGACAATTCCAATGTCAAAAGTAGCTGTGGAATGTCGTAAACGCGGCGGCGTGTGTACTTCTGTGTGGGATGCATTTTGCAACCGATGTGGAGGCCGCTAAGCCAGTTGAGACATTCTCGACATGGCGTTTACTTAAGAGTAGCCGCTTGCGTAAAAACATAGTTCAGACTGACTCTGTAAAATATGTATTTTCCTCATTTTTATGGATGGCTCAAGCATACTGTTCTATTCGAAGTTAAATTTGTTACTTAAAACTTGGATGAAATCTTTGTTGTTCAATGTTTAACTCACTGCCGTACATTTATCTGAAGTACTATTCATTTTCTTACACTGTTTTAATGTAGTAACTATGTAATGTAATGTTAATGTTGTATTGATCGTTCAGGGATTTTGTATGATGTACGTTGTTCCGATGCAGTTATTCCATCTCGGTTAACTCCGACGAAACTCGACATTGAAGGTGGGGACTAGCTTCTACTATTCTTCTTCTAAAAATTCGTAAAGTGGTTTTCAATGTGCTTATGTCTGTCAAAGTTATCGAACGGGATTATTGATTCACTAGTATCTGTATTGTTTCTTGATTCGTTTGACAGCTCCTATATAATTGATTCTTATGATAGGCTTATTAAAGGTGTCAAAGGTGCGATTAAAATGTCCAAAGCTTACATCAATTACATTATTTCTCAAAACAATAAGTATATGAGGGATGCCAATAACCTTCCTAAATGGTCAGATATGGCATTTCAAAGTGTGTAAAGTTCAATATTTTGTTATCCACGAGATTCCTAATTAGTTTATAACCAAAAAAGATTGTGACAGATTATTTTGCGTGTGTATCCAGTACGCATCTATTTGTTTTAGGCTTCCAGATCGGCCTCTATTTCAATACGTTAAGATGGTTAATATTAACTGCAGACTATACACGTATTTTGACACGATAAAAATTACAACGTAACTAATGTAATTATTGTAAATTAAAATTTGTTTACGATCCGTCCTAATGTGCACGGTTTCGTGAAAAACCAAAACGTTTGATTCATTGAAAGTTTTACAATCGGTCGTAAAATGGAACAAACGATGATCGTGATGAATGAAATTTTTTTTTTAATATTGTATTATAATAGAATGTTAACTATTACCAAAGTAGCATGTTTGTACATAGCTACATTGTACAATGACTATGAATCATTTATTTACATTTATTCAAAGAATATGTAGTCGACAAACGAGCAGACAAATCACCGGATGGTAAATGGTCTTCATTGCCCATGGACTTCAGTAACACCGCAGGTATTAAGTGTTGCAGACCGAAAAGGAAGCGGGAGATCCGCACTATTACTGGTTCACAACCGCCGACCTAAACACGTCCACCATGTCCATGATGTACCAGCGGGGTAACACTGAGGGTTTTTTTACTTTATTTCAAGAACTTTGAGTTAAGTTAATGTTACTCTGTATACTTTTTTACAAACTGGGCGGTACAGAGCACAGCAACCTCCGACAGGAGGGACCGTTTGGTATGACCTCGTCCGCTGCACGGCAGGGTGCACCGCGAGCAACGGAGGTTGGCTTGGCCTCGAGGGTGGATGGATTTATATAACAATAATTTTATACTATATCTTAAGTAAACTGCTTATTGCCAGTTGGTCTTAACAAGACTATATATTAAGTATAGTAACAAAATGCGTTAATAACAAACAGTATTCATTAAACATGTAAAAAACTTTTAATAACAAAGTAATGTTAACAGCTTAATGGATAAATTTATTATTAACCCTTTCTCCTATACTTCGTGTAGGTTTTATTCCAGTAGAGAAGAGTTTCATCATTCCACAGTGGTTCAGTGGAGAATTCTGCATCTATGACGAGCAGGCGCGGGTCCTCTTTCTGGAGCGGACGCCATTTTGTAGGCAGCAGCTGGGACACACTGGGCGTAGGGTCCCTGCAAACAAACAAGTTTATATATAACATAAACCTAGGTGTTATTGATGTTACCTGCAATCAACCAGTGTCATGAACTACGCGTATAAGGATTTATTCTATTTTGTAAGGTTGTGTCCGAGCCATAGTTGTGATTTGCTTTCATTGTTACAACTGCTAATGGAGATGGATGAATCGAAATACTCTAACTTAACTGTAGCTCTCTATACGTAGCAATAAATAATTCACAGTATCCAACTAACCCGAATTTGACGAAGTTTGTCCACATTGTTGTCATTCTGTTTATGGTTAATCTATCCGTCGTCCTCATTGGCAAGTTTGCTGGAACCTTGAACATGTAGAACAGTTCATCAGCGTGAGTTGCGCCCGGATAGCTCCTAAACCCGAACAGAAGCTTTGGGAAATTGAGCATACCATCATATCCGAATTTGTATACAAAAATTGGTCTGTTCATAGTTTTTGATAGAAGATCTGTTGTAGTAACAACTGGATATGTGATGTGCGATTCACCGACGTACTTGGACAGTTTCCAAAGGGTTTTTTTGGAAATCTTTTCACCGTCCATATATAGATTTTGCAACGTGTCTGCAATTTGAATTCTTTCATGTTCTGTAGGTATCAGTAGGTCTCGTGGCAGAGAACCGCGGAAGGTCAACGCTGCTAATGTCGTATGGTTTTCTTTACCGACGAACATGTATCCTTCAGCGTTATTGAAACCTATTATGAGCGGCACGTTGTTGTAATTTCCCGTTTTGATAAGGTTGTACGGTGAGTCTGATAGGAATTGTTCAACACCAGGTATTTTGGGTTCTATGCAAGGTACGAATATATTTTCTGATAGTACTGCGTCACCTTTCGCTCTTGGAATTCTAGTACTTAGAAGTTTATCTAATGGCTGTTCGTTAAATATTCGGTAAACTTCGTGAGGGTCTTTTGTATGTTGGCCCATTTCTTTCGCTAACAAATAGGCTGTGTTAACTGGTTCAAATTGCATACTCCATGGGGACATTGCTGAACCGCTTTGCATGATTGCTTTTTTAAACAATCCTTTAGACATCGGGGACAGTATGTGGTAAAGAATAGATGCAGATCCGGCGCTTTCACCGAATATGGTTACATCTTCAGGATTGCCACCGAAGGCTCTGATGTTATTGCGCACCCATTTCAATGCTTCTACTTGGTCTTTCAGACCTGCGTTCCCAGGAGCTTCTTTAATTCCTAAGCATAAGAATCCTAGAATTTCTAATCTATAGTTGAATGTGACTAGGATGACTTCATGTTTGACAAAATAATCCGGACCGTAGAGGAATGGTGACCCGGATCCATCCCTAAAGCCACCACCGTGGATGTAGACCATTACAGGTCTTAGTTGGGTGGTTGATTCCATTGGCGTGTACACGTTCAGGGTGAGGCAGTCATCTTGACCTGCTAGCCACGTGCTCGTGAATCTTTGAAAGCACCTAATATGTTCGTTGCGAGCGTTGAAGACGTCCTCCCAAGTTTGCTCTGGTTTGGCTGCCTGAAACAGTTGAAGCAAAATTATTTATGTATTTAATCTATTTTTAAGTTATACTTCTTTTAGACCGTTAGGAAAAATTGAGTGATTTTTTAAGTTGCGCGCGAATAGCGTCGCGATATTTTTGAGGACGTTAAAGATTTAATTTGATTTATATTATATCTTAGTTTTTTATTTAATTACATAACAATATTAATTGTGTATCGGATTTAATCCATTTTCAACATTCTATAAAGGTATTAATTAATATCTGGTTAGTAATTAATACCTTTACGGAATTTTGTACTTCGATTATTTCAATACTTAATTAGTATTCATATTTACTAAATAAAATTAAAAACTATGATAAGTAGCACCAAAAATTAATTTTGTATCTTTGAAATTATACTTCTTTTGGTGCGTTAGGGAAAAATTATGAGTGAATCGTAGGCTCCACTTTCAAGTGTCAACTTGTTAAATGTACGACTGTTTCTTATTTATATGTTCCCCTTTTTAACACAGTATACAGAATCTTGAATATGAAATACTTTGGCTCTCTTGCTGGCGCCACGGAACGTGTGACAGTGAATTGTAACTGGATACAATGTAGTGGTGCATTAACTGTTTTGTGTGTGCAACGTATTCAAATTCGACATTCAGTCGGCGAATCATCCTTGCAACTGTAAAGTATCTTAATATAAGTTACCACAAGTACCTTGATTCAGTAGTACGTTATAATAACAATAATAATAGGTAACTGTGTAGTCGTTTAATTTAATTAATTAATAATAATTTTTGTTTGTTAATTAATTGATAATAACTGTTGATAAGCAATTATTAATGGTGATTTAGAGAATAACCCCAGTAGGAGGTTAAGCTGTAGAAATGTTTGTGTTGGATGTGGCTCGAAGACAATAGCCCATTGTCATATATTTTAATGGAGTATTAAGCTGCTTATATGTATCAATAAATTAATATAAAACATAAAGAAATCTCGACTTGCGAGTGCAAAAGAGTGTGCGATTGATAGCATTTTTCCTCAAGCGCCTACTCACTCCAATATTATATGTAACCCTAAGTCGATCTAATTAAAGTAATCCTTCGATCCAGTCCAAACCTAGGCTAGACAGGTAACGAATGGTTAATGGCTTAGTTCTTTACCTTGCAACTCGAGTACCATTAGGCACAGGCTATCTAGCGCGGCTAGAAAATGGGATATGGAATACCAATTCATTCTAAGTAAAGATACTGATGGACCAAGTAAAGATATTTATAGATTATTTAAATTAAGCAAAATTTATTAATATTTTGAGTTCTTACAATGAGTACATTCCCTCAGCCATGTTGTTGAATGACGAAGCCGTTGGAAGGTCCTTAGGTATAAGTTAAGTTTATTCCACGGTGAGGGACGGTATGATATCCGTTTTAAGATATATAGCATTAAGATGTATCCAGAGTTATCTATGCCTAAGTAAAAATCTAGCAAATAAACTTTTTTACGTGTAGTGTATTTAATATTTTACGAGAGGTAGTTTATTATTCAAACAAGAATCCGCAGCTTTAAATGACATAAGATAAACAAATATACCAATACGTGGCTCGTCTGCTCCTTTGTGTATATAAGAATGTTATATAAGTATTTGTGCAAGGAGAGTCATTCCTGTATTTTTTATAGAGGAATGTATTTCAGTCTACAAATGTTCATTAAGAGATACCATTAAAGAGATTCAAATATTGGGAGAGGAAACAGGGTTTTGTAAGTAGTATTATAAAATTGTAAATACGTTTAATCTGTATATTAAAGATTATGAAATCGTCATTTCTGTTTTCCTCTATCTTTTATACTCTATGTCTGTGTGTTATACCTTTACGCAAACACTAGTGAAACCATTTTGATGCAGTTTTGACCCCGCGAAAGCCTGTGAATAAAACATTTGTTGGCTACCTTCTATATTTCTTGAGTAGTTTATACGTGCATAGACAGACAGATAGACGAAAGTTTCTAAATATAATTAATTAATATTCATATTCGGCATCGTTACATTTTTATTATTACGAGTAGACTTATTTCCTCAAATAATCACCACAGTTCTAATAAAGTCAAATATCTGATCTTACTGCATTACCTCATACTTAAGGTAATAAGTTTAAATTGGTTCTAAATTTGGTGTTACGAACTTTCATGGTGGCCGGTGACCACTTACAATCAGACGACAGGATCGCTTGTTTGCCAAAGAAATTGCGTTAACCTTTACCTGAAATCTTTTCTCCACTCTGGCATACGGTATACCGAGGTAACGCCTGTGCGATCCGTCCAGAGCTATCGTTCCCCGGAGCGACCCGCTACGGACCCGCAGCGGCTCCGTGGGCTGTTCCATGAACCTCGCGGCCCACAGCGACCACAACACTGTCCAGTGAACTCTCATATCAATCACATCGAGGAAAACTAACGTTGAAACACTTCAAATCTTCCATTTCCACTTCACAATGAAACAACATTAATTACGTCAATCGGAATGCACAGTGCGTTCATAATATAACATAAGTAAATTTACCGAACATTGCTTAGAAAGTTGTATTCGCCTGTCATCACACATAACTTTCACGTTTAATTTATATTTGTTACTGCACAAAACAAGAAACTTATAATTCACTTTACAACATCAATAGTTTCCGTTTATGTTTTTGCTCTATGACCTGTGGAAATAAAAACACTTAACGATTTGCCATTACCTGCGTACAAGAATTATTAAGAACTAAATTATTAATAATAATAATCCAAGTGTCGACTTAGTAGTCGGAGTCTACGATCTGTTTAACTGCGGACGGTACGACTGCATAGCGGCATAGCATTAACCGATTACGAAGCAGAAACACATCAGACGCAGTTTGCTGTCTTTTAGAGGGATTCCAAGCAAAATTAAACCTTGTTTCTAAATAATTAAGGGACACCTAACTGTTATGCGAAACATTTATAAATAATTGTCCACTTGTTTTGTAAGAGCGATTAGTATACATAGAAACTGTGTAACCGGTCACGAGTGGTCGCGAGTCGCGACCTACTTGTAGGCTGGGAGCTGACTATTGTTTGTAAACTGGTTCTCGTGTTTTTAATGATGTTAAGGCTAACCATCGAGTATTACATCGTTACACGCAAATTGGTGATTTTAACGTTCTTTACAGATCGATTAAAAAGAACCGGCTTTCAGTGGTTTCAATTTGTTGGGAGACAAAAATATTCACAGATTTTGCATCAAGATTGTAACTTTCCCACACACAATGTTCCAAATTTGAGAGCATCGCTATTGGATTAGTAATATTTTAACATTCAAATAGATTAGAATTCTCGACTTTCCAAGTCGAGAACTGTTAAACCCTCTGGTCAAGTTTTATTGATATAACTGTACGTCTAACAAAGTTTCAGTAAATTAAATTATAGTTACAGTAACGTAAATAAGCTAAATTGCAAATAAAAAATGTAACTTAACAATTATTTGATTTAACTTTCTTATCTTAACATATATTTTTCTAATTTTCTAGTTCAAGTAACAAGTCGTGTTTAAAATGTTAAATTACTGTTTAAAGGGATTCCTTTTATTTATGTTATTTATTCTTTGGTCTCTTGCAAATGGTAGCAGTGTTTAACGTAGCCCAACATACATCAAAATACAAAACGTGGCTCTGATAAATATAGGTATATTCATACAATGATAGTCATCGATGCATCTGTTTTTATGAAAACGCGTCTGCGAATAGGCAGGAGTACATAGCAAAACGATCAAGAATGCATCAACACGGTCGTAGTCTTGGACTGATTTACTGCAACTATTGCAATATTATGTTTCCGGATAAGAAAATGGGACAAATATGAATTTTATTTAATGCCTGATAAAAATGAATAGCATGTGTCATCAGGTGAAGACGTTATTTATAAACGAGGATTGTTACTATAACAGGATTACAGTCGCGAATCACACTTCGATCAAAATAAGATACAAAATAGAGGCAACCGACACAAATTTTCAATTTGGCAGCTAGGACAAATCACTAACGACAATTGTGACGTATTAATTAAAAATAAAAACTGTCGAGTACATACTGTATCAAGGTAGAACCATTCACTGTTATATCCCAGTGGCGGTCGTTGCGCGGGACGTGCGGTCGCTCATTGAGACCGGTCTGTGAGACGTGGCGGTCCCAGGTGCTCCCCACGTACACGCCGTGCACTAAGGGCTCGGCTACGGTGAGGGTCGAGGCGGGCGCTCGCGCGCATGTCCAAGTGTAGCCGAAGAAATCGATTTTTTTTTAATTTTCATTACGCACAGCATACACACCACATTCGTAATATACTTTTATTTATTAACAGTGTATGTTTGTGCACGTCTAAAGATGCTCGTATATACGATAAAAGATTATAAGCGCGGATTGTGGTAAAGTATATTGTGTTATATAAATTTAATTCATTATATATTGTATTGTATATTACAATTCATTAGGAATTGACAATTGACGATCCCGTTCCGGGTTTATTCCCGGCCAAGGTTGACATTTATGTGTTAGATGAATGTTTGTTTTCAGGTCGGGTTCGTGATGTCTAATTTGTGTCCGTCCATGCCACCCACAACAGAGGGAATTCTAGTTTAGGAGTGTGTGTGTGAGCGTTTAATGATTTAATTATTAAAATGAATTGTGACGGCGGTGGTAGAATTCTTCTTAAAAGTAATGCAATGTAGTCGTTCGGCTCGGTGTAATAATAACACATGCTGTCCGTGGGCAATGGTTTTTTGATGTTAAAAGCCGACAAACGAGCAGACGAGACACCTCATGGTAAGTGGTCACCGTCGCCCATGGACATCAAAGGAAGATCAAAGGTATCACTGATGCGTTGTTTGCCAGAAAATAAGAAGAAGGTAAGAATGAATGTGCTGGCTCTCAAACAATGGTAACCACTTACTATCAGGTGGTTCATCTGTTTGTTTGTCGGCTATTAACAAAAAAAAAATTACCACATATCACAATTAAATTACTCGTAAGATCTAAATAACGTTGAAAAAAATTATAGAATAATTAAATTTGTGACTTAATTACAAATACTTGTATAAACCTATGTTAAAGGATTTATAATATAACTAGCTGTACCCTGAGCGCGTTGCTACGCCACCAATTAAAATAAATTTGAAGGAAAGACATTACACAATTTCAATTCAAATCAGCATGAACTGTCACGGCAATATATGAAATTCATTGGAATGACAGTGGCGCCATCTGTAGAAAATTGGTCGTACCAATTCAGAAACCTTCGTGGGCTCATGCACAACAACTTTGCTAAAGATCATCACATGATCAAATGCATAGTTCACGATTCTATAAAGGACAAACATTCATTTTTATATATATATATATAGATTGGATTTAATGATTTTAAATTTCACTTTTAACATACATGATATTAGGAGTCAAAAAAAGGAGAAAAAAAGACATCAAAATTATTCATTATATTATGTGGTGGTTTAAAAAATAATTAAAGTTGTATTAATTTGATTACCACAATCTGAACGTTAAACTATTGTGAAGTGTTTTAATAGATCACGATATTTTGCATCCACAAATTGCAAATGAATGTTTATTAATTTATTCATTTGGTTAGTTACAGTTCAATGAATTACCACTCAGCGGCACCATCCCCGCTCGCTCGTTGTGAACGAGGCCTTTCCGTTACACGCTTAAATGTGAAACTGAGCGATGAAGTACGACACAATAATATCTATTGCTGTCATTTTAGTTTTACTTTATCGCTCATTAATTATTTATGACACAAGGATTTGTAGAATCGACTAGATATGAATCAGAAAAAATGTCCAGTATACTTGGAACCGAGTTGAACGCCAAGGCGATGCAGGGTCAGCTTATACTGGTAATTGATTAGACAGAATAATAATTTTGTAAATTAATTCTTGATATTATTATCTTAATTTGCAACATTATCTCTTATCTCTCGCTACATTATAATATTTATAGGTCTACGGATGGTACATATCTTATGCTTCGTACAAGCAGACAGTCTGACGCTGCTTGCCCATACAAGAAGTTCAAGGATGTCGTATATACAGTTACCGCGAGCGATTTAAAAAGTATCTGAGCTAGTACAATTTAAATAAATAAAAAATCCTCATGATTTTTAGAATACTGTTTCCTAACAGTATTACCTACCATTTTCCATTATCTAAACTGCCGGTGTATCATTTTATCTCCTCACAACTTTAAACAGAATGTAAGTCGAGGGATTGGAAAATTTATGGAGAACTCACCGATAAATCGAGGCAACACCATATAGTCCTCCGTGAGGAGGTGAAGGAGGTGAGGTGAGTCTGTGATAGATGTGCATCGTCGTTACAAGTTCAAATCAAAATCATTTAATTTCTGGTATACTGTTATTACACTTATGCATGTCACACTACCGTTTCGAAAAGATTTGCACGTCATGCTATAACTGCGTTTAGTTATATATGTATATTAGCACCAACTACTCTTTACAGGTACACGATAATAGATATATCCTAGAACCGAGGCCTCCTCGTGTTTATGTGTATGTATATGGGGATGTCGTCTATATACAATATGTGACCAAGTGTCGAGTGATTACCGGCCCGCCGGCAGCGCCGTGAGGGAATATTTCCAACTCAACGGCCTTCTTAAAAATGACAGTTATACAAAATATCAGTTGGACCAGAGCACGCCGCACTCACACACACACACACACACACACGGAGCAGTTCACGATCATGACCCTATTGAATGACGTAGTTTTGAACATCTTAAATATTTTTTCTTAAAATGTCAAATTTTAAATTTGTAGATAAACACGGAAGATTACACGGCACGCAACAATAATAGTTCAACTCACTAACTTATAAAACCCAATTAATTCTTCTTTTGACGACTCCCACATCATAAGTAGCCGACAACACCGACGCGGGCCAGCCGCTCCACTCCTTTGCAGTGCGCATGACGAATCACGACGTACACTGCATGTTCACGACTACGTTGGATACTCACCCTGCATCGGGTTGATGGAAAAATTAAAAAATCTGTACCTGCCCAGCAAACCTTCTAAGATCAACAGTGAAATGTTTATGTTATGTTTTAGTAGCAATTAACAAGCATTTTTTTCCACTCTCTTCGTCGACAACCAATCTAGGATGCATTTATTGTCATGTATGTCTATGGACAGCGCTGATCACTTGCCACCAGAAGGGCCGTATGTGTGGGTTGGACGTATACAATGATGACATTACAAACACCCATGACCCGGGAACAAACGTTCATCTGTCGTATAAATTAAGCCTTGTTAAGCAGGCAGCATTACTTCAACTGGGCTACGGAATCGTCAACAAAAGCAAATCGCTTTCCTTTAGTACAGAGTTTATTTCACTTTAATTGTATAAAATAGCTTTTGTAACTAATTGTATATACCTCTTTATTAGTATACATAAATAAAAGAGCTGTTTAATAAATAAATAAATAAAATAAAGTATTAAATTACTTATCATTTTTAAAATTCAGAACAAAATATATTCTGCCGGCAAAGGTTATCGAATGTGGTAATTATATAATTACTGTTTGTTCTAGTAGCTAAACCTTAACCATTTGATCATTGACCGAATAAAACCATGGACTGTATGGACTCAAAAATCTATTTCAACACAATTTACATTTTTAGTTTTACAAACTCCGTGATACACTCGTAAGCGTGATTCAGGCTCCCGTTCAACGCCATCTATTGGTGCATGGCGACATAACAATTTATACAATTACTGATTTATAGTGAAACTACACATTTGTTCTTGTATTTTATTTTTTTTTTTTATTTTAAACGCGTCTTCATTATATTATCAGGATTAGCATGACTAGTTAATTTCCTCATGAATTAATTATTAAAACAATTTCCAAGTACTCAGCAGTGCGTCAATACTTGAAAGAAGCCATAAGTAGCGCTGACGATTCGTAGCAGTTATTGATCTGTATGACATATATATATATATGTCCAATCGCACACACACACACACGATCAGTGCATTCAGGGGTAACGAATGATTCCGAAAGGGTTGTCACTTGATAAACATATAGGAACAACAGTTCAAGAAAAGTTACTAACGTTAAGATAACTTAAGAAAGTTACATCTGTGTGATTGCATTTAAAAAAATTGTGACCGTATTTATGGAGGATCCGTCGGGCTGTTCGTGTCGTTGTATACAGTAGGCATCGTTGTTGGAACAATTAAAAGTTTCAGATTGGTTTTAGTTTGAACAAACTATGCAATAACAATAACAATTTACTCTATATTTTCATGTATCAAACGACATATTTGTCTGACTGTGTGACTTTCATTAAATTTGTTATTTCGTGTTTAGGTGTACGACACAAATGTAGAGAGTAAAGTTCAATTGACAAAAGAAGTACATGAACAAATGTGAAAAAGTATAAAAAAAAATCCGTGAAGGATGTTTTTTTGTAAGCGTATGAAATTGGCAACCCTAGCAACAGCTGATAGCGCCAATCTTAGATAATCACGTTGTCTGGAATGACGTAACGCGACGTATAAACGAAATGTGCCAGTAGGTAGCCGCCACTCGCCAGTGATAATGTATACAGCACTCGAGGAAGACAGAAAAAAGTTTTATATTTATATAAATTTTCAATTACTTACTTTATACAAAATAAAATTTAAAATTATTTGATAAATTGTTTAAATAGTGTACAGTGTGATCATACATCGATATGGGTAGATATTCATTAATAAATGTCCGTAATTGTCATAAAACGAAACACAGGTTGAAAACTATGTTGCAATAATCAGATTATGCAAATCCGAGTGATTTCATTTAGTGGTAATTTAATCGAAGTTAAATTAAAAATTACTGATTAATTATTGTGATATTCTGTATGGACGAATATGGCGCGTTCGCAATGGATCGTTCTATGGTCGTTGTGGGCGGCGCGGTTCGTGCAGCAACCGACCGACACGCTGCGGCTCCGCTGCGGCACGCTGCGGGGTTTCGTCCCCCCGGACGGCTCGCACAAGAGCTACACCGGCATACCGTATGCCTCGTATCAGGGGCGGTTCAAGGTACGGCTGCCAAACACACTGTACCCCATGTTTCATATTATTATGCTCCGTAAACATTATCATCGTGTAAACGTTGTGTTTAATAGTAGGAAGTTTTGAGATTTCTATATAACGAGCTAAAAGTGCGTGGGACCCGGCAATCAGGCGTTAGATAGTTTTAAGTCATCTGTAATATGTTTAGCTAAATATCTATGAGCTTCCTATAATATATTATAAGGCCTTGAACACACGCGTTAGTTATCTTTTACACATAACTACCACGTGTCACACATAAAATAGAACTTTACTTAAATTAGGTAACTAAACTTCAGATCCTGTTACGAAGGTTCACGAAAGAACTAAGGCGACTCTTCATATACGATCGTCTTTAGCTAAGCCTCTATTGTTCTATCGATTTCCGGGTATTATTATTGACTTGATCCGATAGGCGTAGAAAATTCTGAAAGGCCCGGAAATCGGTATAAATAGCGGATGGGGTCGCCAACGAGTCATTTAGATCTCGGATACGAAAGTGAAGAGTTCTGTCCGTACGACGCGTAATACCTGCGATCAAAGATGCGACTGCAATTATTGAAGTGCAATAAACTTTGCTGAACTAATTTGACGTTCTCACAAACTCTTGTATCATAACATTACAATATGTGGCCTCAGCTACATACCTAGTACATGTCGTACTGAATAGAATCTCGAACCGGGCGTTGGGGCAGTCATAAGTGTTCGTATAGTTAGGTGTCTCACATGCGTCTGGGTTAAATGATCATAAATCCTGTTACTATCCAATACGATTACAACGGAAATCTGTTTGTATGTAGATTGGTACTTTTATTGAGCTGAAATCCATAACCTTATGATATTTCATCCGCTTTGATAAATATGTAACTTATTTGTTATCAGCCTTTAGTAATCCTAGACTTGTATTAATTTTTCAGGCTCCCGGTCCCGAACCCACGTGGGAAGGTCTGTTTAAGGCAGTCGATGAATATGTGCGATGTCCACAAAGAGTTGGCCTTAGTTATGTTATAGGACAAGAGGATTGTTTAACCCTAAATGTGTACACGCCACTTGACTCTACTCCTGGAAGTAATTTACCTGTCATGATTTATATACACGGCGGAGGATTCTATGAAGGTTCTGGAAGTGGCGTCATGTATGGGCCCGATTATCTGGTTTCACATAAAGTGATTCTCGTTACATTTAACTACAGACTCAATATACAAGGTTTTGGCTGTTTAGGGATAAAAGAGTTGCCGGGCAATGCTGGATTAAAAGACCAAGTGGCTGCTTTGAAATGGGTGCGGCGTAACATAAGAGTCTTCGGTGGAGATCCTGATAACGTGACATTATTCGGGGAAAGCGCTGGAGCCGCATCGGTTTCTTATCATGTTATCTCTCGAATGTCGAAAGGACTTTTTCATAAAGTCATTATGCAAAGTGGATCTTCTCTTGCACCCTGGGCAATGCAATTTAGACCGGTTTACATGGCAAGCTTGCTGACTAAAGTTATGTTACACGAAACAAAGGATCCTCACGAGCTGTACGATATACTTATAAAAAAGACTGATGCAGAACTTATAATTACTAGAGTACCTCGTAAGCCTGGTAATGTGATAATATCAGAATGTCTTTACTCACTATGTATTGAAGAAAAGCTGGAAGGAATAGAACCCTTTATAACAGACGTTCCAATCAACATACTTTCTAAAGGAGAATATAATAAGGTACCGATGATACTAGGTATAACCAGTGAAGAAGGTTACCTATTTGCATCAATGGAAAATGATACGTCATTATCAAGAATAGATTTAAGTAAATGTTTGCCAAAAGACTTGGTTGTGCCGGAAGAAGAAAGGGTGGAAATAACTGACAAATTGAAAAATATTTATTTGGGCAGCGAATCCATTTCAGACAAAAATTTAATCAACCTTTCTAGATTCCACGGAGAAGTATATTTCAGTTATCCAGTTCTACAAGAAACTGAGATAATTTTAAATACCAATGACAAACCGGTATACAGCTACGTGTTCAACTATAGTGGTTTAAGAAACTTTGTTAAAATGTCGATCGGAGAACCATATCGAAGTGCTCCTGGCGCGACGCACGCAGACGATATCTTCTACTTATTCAGGCAATTCCTTTTGCCCAAGATGTTCGAAAATCAAATGATAGAACGTATGACAATGATGTGGACAAATTTTGCCAAATTTAGGTATGTTTCTGTACTTAAAAATATTTTTGCACATGTTTCTTCTTGTAATTAACATAGAAGTGGAAAACTTTTTAACAATTCAGTGGGCATGACTCTATAGGGCTGGATCGCTTCGTTTGACAGTATCACCATTGGCCTCACTCTTTACACATAAAAATTTAATTGTGTAAATATAGTCAACGAGGAAACTATGTCGTATTCGAAAGCTGCATACGATCTCGATTTTATGTCGATACAGGGTTACAATACGCCAAAAAATAAGCTTTTTGCTTATGAAAGTGGAGACAATGGCAAGGGCGACGGCAGATTTATTTATTTCAGTTATATTCTGAAAATATATAATATTAGAAAAATATTTGTACTACATTTCAATGTGAGAAACTATTATAGAACAATTAACGAAGTCAAATAAGCCACGCAACACAAACGCTTTAAAAGTTTTGTGATGAATCTCATAGCATTATTTCTAATAAATGTTTTTAATTATTTTTATCCGGAAGGCATGTAAAGTTGCCGGCGTTGATTGTTACCGTTAGGCTCCGGTCGTTAATCCACTGAACCCTTCGGATGGCTTAAGAACTTGGCCACTACCACAATCCACAATGGAGGAGCGTGGTTGAATACGATACATGCCTTCCATCACGAGAAACCCATTTCTTCGTTGTATCAAATTCGAGAATAGTGGCGAGGTATGGATGCAGGTTGACGTTTTTCTTTAGTGGAGTAGTTTATAAAAAATCTAAACAAATTTAACCTCCCATGCTCCCCCCTGCTGCAGTGTGAACTGTCCCTCATATACGAGGTCGCTGGACTCCCAGTGCAATCCCAGCGGTACTTGCATGGTGGAAGAAAATTGTTCCCGCTTGGGTAGTACCCGGTACCACCCCCTTCTAAAACGACCGAAAATGTTTCACACGTGTTTCGGTTCGGGTCTCCCGCTCCGTCTCCGGTCGGCAACGCGTCGGTGACGCCTACGGTGTTACGCCCACGGACGACGGTGACGGTGACGGTGTATTTGTAGACTAATATTTTGTTTGTATTCGACATCACGTCCGAGGAATAAAATATATAAAACAAAAATCTACGAGTATTTTCAACTTTTTTTTATTAAATTTTTATTTGCTGAGTTGATCTTTTCTAATGACGTAAGGAGTCACTTTTCGTTTATCTTTTGAATTATTTGGCGATAAATTTTGGAGAAAATCAAGATGATGACTCAACTTACAAAATACTTTTAATTATAATAACTTTGAATATATTACTTTTCGATATAAATTATATTTCGGTAAGGCGGTATATACAGTTTAGCAAATCAGATATAATTTTATTTTGCACTTATCATGTCATACCCAAACATATGTTTATCGCTGATAATAGTAATCTCATTCCGTACACACTAGGGATGTTATGGATAAGAAATTTCAGATCCGGATATGGATACGGATATATATATATATATGAATAATGTTTTAACAGTTTCGGCTATGCTTATGGATATTAAATTATTTCAGATTATCCGATTGTTTGGGATAATTTCGATTACGGATATTAGATGATCTACAACTTCGAAAAAATATATAATGTATTTACAAATATTGACTTTGTTTTTAGGTTTTATGTGGTATTATAATCACAGAAAAAACAAATTAAATAATAACAAACTATCTCAAATGAGAACGACGCGGCTAACGTAACGGCTCGGTCAACGTGAACCGGTCATAACGTGCTTTATTTAGACTCTGCCTCTATCCGAAATTATGCGAAACTTTTTATCGGGTTCGGTTACGGTTATGCATATATTTTCATTTGGGATATTCGATAGTTTCGGTTACGGTCACCGAGCCCCATAACGTCCCTGGTACAAACCTCGACTAACAGGGCGTAGTCCGCGATTCACTTGGCTGATTGGTTTATACAGATTATTGCCTTTTGCAGCGACCCTACTCCGGTGGTAACAGACCTGTTGCCACTCAAGTGGCATCCTTCGGACAAGTCGTCGCCGCAGACCTTCGTCATCGACTCCCAGTTCAGCACTGCTCCGCTGTGGTCTACAGAATCAGCTAGATACCTGAGAGAGATTTACGCTAAATACCGCCGGAAAGAATGATCTACCCAGCGTTATAGACGTGTCAAACACAATAAGCAGAGAACACCAAACCAGAATACACTTGTGTCACACATATCGATGAGGAAGTGCCAATACTGGAGGTATACTGTGTAACAATAAAACAAATTAAATAGAGTGATGTATATATGCATATTATGGTGTAGATGAATAAGTGATTGAGTGAATATATTAACGACAAGGACGTCTGAAAATAATAGTGTCGAAATCTGTTCCGCGCAGGTTTAAACTTAATTTGTAATTACCGTGTGTTGTTTTAAAAGGTGTGCTGAGGAGTTTCTTTCGCCGTTTCCTCTCCTCAATGTTAAACCACCTTTTCCAAACGGCAGTACAAGCAAAACATGATATGCGTATTTACTTGAATGATTAAATGATTTTGAATTTGAATACGAATGAAGATATTTGACAAGAATGTTTGGAAATAAACAGTTCCGCGGCTGGTTTTGCTCAATGTACATTTGAACAATAATTTTGTAATTGGTGTTGGTAATGTTTTAAATATGGGCTGAGGAGTTCCTTCGTATTACAATGCAACTTCATTAAACGGCAGTGGACGCAAAATAATGACGGTCATATGTCTACGAGTATTTTTATTACGATTAAGTTAATACGGAGAAATTATATAGAATTATTCAATTTAATCTCGTAAGCCGCCCTTGTCGGAAGTCTAATTAGACTACACATCAAAATAATAGATGGATGTATTTTGAATAACTTACATCCTTGCGCTATACTTCTCATACTTGTTCTCATGCCACTGCTACGTTATGTATGAATATAATTTAAAGAACTGATGTGAAATAGCGAATACAATGTATTGTTAAATGTAGAAAATTTAATTCAACTTCTTTCACGCTCTGTTAGGTAGTGATGTTATCAAGAATGTTAATATTTTATGTGATAATAATATAAGTAAATCACAGTTAAAATGTGCAAATAACACTCATACCCAAATATTTAAGTATACACATATCTATTATTTATATAATTCGTGATATTATATTTATGAAATCACAGACAAATAAGATTTAAGAATCAAAATTTCATAATGATCATTAGAACCCATATTATCCGGGTTGGGCTCGGGTCTCTACTTACAATGAAGGGGAAAGGTCTGCTACGCTGGCCAATTTTGTTATATTTGTTACAAAAATTAGACTGTCATAAATGTTCCGGGAATAAATCGTAGATCCGTCGGTCCATAAGCCGGGGTCTTGAACTGCGCTTCCCGTGTATCAACTTTTACTGTTTAGTTCGTTCTACGCATTAATTAACGCTTGAATAATTAAATGTATCTTTTAATATCATTTGTAATACTAAACTTAACGCATTATCATTATCCATTGTGAGTGAAATGATGCATTTTTTAATTCATGACGTTTAGAAGAATGCCTTTTAATAAATGCTACTCCGACATGTCTCATATGGTTTCAATTTAATTAAATACTATAGTGAAAATTGTTATTATTTTGTGGGAGAGTTCAAGAGGAGAGTGAATAGGCTTTTATAAGTTAGTTAACGCTTCGGAGGCCAGTTAAAGCTGTCGGTCCCATTTTATTTTAGGTAGCTGTCGTTAAGCTATCGAAGACCTCCCGGGACCTTCGGCTCGGACCCTTCATCGTTCCAATTTCGGGCCTCCTCCTTTACGACGCGTGCCCTATGCCCGACGATATTTATAAGACAGGATATAATATCAATCTGTACTTAAAAATTATTACTTTACATTGTGTATGAGCTTAGGTTGATTAAAATGTTTAACATAAGTAATTATTGAAACGCGATAAGGGGAAATATAAATTTAAGATGATAAGTTACGTAAAACACGTTTTTTTATTTTGTATGATAACCAAATAACATTCGGTGGATTGCATTGTGTAACGTACATATTTTTGATATTTTTTTCGTTTATACTCTTACGGGTGTACCCACCGAACACGCAGACCATAGAGGGCCCAGCTGGTGTTCAATGGTTGCTGCAACCCTTCAAAATAACTACAAGCTTTTCCTACTTTTGGAAACATGTCAGTAACTCTGCGAAGTTGTATGACACGCACGTAGGGGAGACTGGAGCTGGTTGTGACAGGTGTAGGTAGTCAGAGCAGCAGTGGTAGTTCAACAAACAATGCTGTATTGACGTTGCACAGAGATAACCGATCACGCCACCATCAGCCTGTGTGCCACGCGACCGAGTGGTGCTAAAGTTCTTGTCAGGAGTTTCTGAGCCAGTGGCCGTAAAATTTAACAACATTGGTCGTAACATGTTTCTATAAAGGCAGATATATTGCATATTTGTAATTATTTACGTTAATGTAGTTATTGTTATTTATATTTTATTTTTTAACATTGAATGGTTAGTTACAATGTTGGAATATTTGCTAGGGGCAGGTCGTGACATGTCTCGCAGTGCTTCATGTCGTAACTGGTATAATATAAAATACATAAATTTGTTGTCTTTAAATATAAATTATTTCTGCTATTTTTGACTAAAAACCTGAACAATTGTGCGATCAAACGTACTTATAGTCAGGTAAAACAATCAAAGAAATAAAATTATGTGACACTTTTTAAAAACATATCACAATCAGTCCATTTCATTTTTGTTGCTGAATGTACACAAGTCGAATCTATCATAAAATCCCTTTTTATTTTTCTATTCTCTAACAATTTTACGTTGATATGCGGTCACAAAGCAGCCTCTAACACCGCAGTATACTCTCGTACTTAACAAGGATCGTATATATTCTTTAGGGAAGCCGATATTGCCCCAAAATCTTGGGGCTATTCATCCTAAGAGCAAATTTCCGGTATTCCCCAAACCTTACCCGCTCCTTATTAAATCCTCCCCTCGAAAGACCGGGAACGAGTGAATAAGAGCGGTTTAATCTTCGGCCTTTGACGGATGACCGGTTCGCGCGGTAAATGGAGATAAATTTGTCATGATATTTTCATAAGCGAAGCTTGAAGTACTTTGATTGAGATGTTCGTAGCCGAGCGGTTACAACTCCGTGATTCGTGTCGATTGAGAGTTTTATTATTATAAAAGCTACTCATTTTTCTGAATTAAGCTATTCTGTATTTCAATTGATGGACACAAAATTATTACACACAGACAATTAATTTCCTCGCGGAACAATAATAATTATGCATTCGTGGTTTCTTTAATTTAAGGAGACACCAGAGTCAAAAGCGCACGTTTGAATCATCCCGTGTTTCAAAATTCACTTCGAAGAGTTACATACATGTTGTCCGTCCTGTACGGAGGTAATAAAGAGGGCCTCAATGGTGGCACAACTAATATCTGAGTGAGTGAGGGGCCGTATAGCGCTAAAAATATTAGTAATTCCGCAATCAGCGTGGTGGGGCCGCCAGATAAATACGGTGTTGTGGCGACGCTGGCTGCGCCACCGAGTCACTTGCAGAACGAAGCGGACACCGGGTGAAGATTCCATCATAGAGATATACACATTTTGTTGGTACACTTTATGCTTTCTCGATGAAAGAGGGCTGTAACTCACTGCTGCTATTTGAGTGCTAATATAATATATGCAATAATCAATCATGTTAATCAAACGATAGGGACATGGCGATCCTTCTCCTTGAGAACTTATTTATTGTTGATGGTGAAAAACGCACTGCCTTGAAAGAGTGTTGTTGAGTGTCAAAAAGCCCAGCGATTTGTTAAAAAAAGAATCTAAAGCCATCTGCCCGTTGTTAAGCAGAGTGCAGGGAGAATTGGTTTGGACTTAACGATGGAAGGAGAGGCTTGCATCGTTTAATAAGCTTTATAATTATGAACACTGGAAATGACCCCGTAGCCCAGTTGGTAGTGAACCTGCCTGCCGAGCGTGGGGTCCCGGGTTCGATTCCCGGCCGGGGCAGATATTTATGTGACAGATAAATGTTTGTTCTCGGGTTATGGGTGTTTGTGATGTGATAATTGTGTATGTCCATGCCACCCGCAACACAGGGAATCCTAGTGCAGGGGTGTGAGTGTGTAAATGTTTATTTATTTTATTTATTTATTTATTTATATATAAAAGCTGACTCCCAACTCCCACGAGGCCAACTGAAAGCAAACACTATTATTTGCGAGATCGACTACCAAAGGAATCTCTACATTGATCCACGGTAACGCTATACAAAGGATTACCTCGCCTTAATAAAACTTATGTTAAGGACGAGGGCACATTTAGGCCGTGATAACGCTGAGATTTAAACCCCAATTGCGATGCTGCTTTTAAAAACCTGCGTTGCTGGGCGATGATCAGTAGAAAATAGTGGGCATCCCGTATCCTATTAGATCAAGGCTGTCCATGCGTTATTTGTGTCCATTTGTGATCGCTAGCAAACGTGGAGACGAGCCACGTAATGTTAAGCGGCCACCTTCATCTGTGTCTGTAAAACCTGGGACGTCGCAGAAGCGATGCCAACCAGCCTGCTTTTATTGCTCTAAAGCGCCGCCACTGAAACATGTTTTAACATTTTGTTGGCGACGAGAGATTTCAATAAGGTCACGATAAGTTGGCTGTTATATAAAATCTTAAGAGACCGATCGATGACAACTAAAATTAGATATACATGAGTATAATAATAGCTATAATGTCGCACACCACCCTAAATGTCAAATTTTATGAAGGTATTTGAATCCTTATGTATTAAATGACCGACAAAACAAAATAAAACCATATTACTACGAGTTTAAGTTACTATATATCACCTGGCACGAAGGCTGTACGCGTAAATTGACCTGCTTTTTGTTCGAATGCTCACGCACACGGAATGTTTGTGTTGTGAATGACATTGATGGTCATAAATGTAATTTCCCAACGTCGACGACTCGAAAACGTCCTCACATTTTTGTCGTAGACATGAATCGAACCCGGGATTTCGTTCGGCAGACGAGTTGTCCATTAATTTGGCTACAGGGTTGTGTAATAGACTAGGTTTATGTGCCAAATGTGAGAAGACAAATGTGAGAAGAAAATACCCGATGCCACTAATTGGTTGACATTTTGTCGTGTGAAATATTTGAAAGGTTTAAGTATGCCCACAGCCTTAGTGTAAACGGGCGCCGGCGGCGGCTCTCTTCGTATTTTATTCATATTTTGGTAGCTGCGCCAATATTTACTTAAAGAAAATTTCGTTTATTGAAATACCTCTTTTTGGCTTCATTTTTATGTTTAAATAATTGTGTCTAAAAATTTAATTATCTAATCTGTTGCTTAGTTGATAGTGATATTGTCTGGCGTCTGATGTCTGATGATAAAGTCCCTATTTGTTCTGTGCTGCCTCGCGCGGGGTTGGAAGAGTGCGTGCATTTCAAAATCATTTATTATGTTAATTCCAGATTTCATACACTGTTAAGCAGAATGAAGAATTATTAGGTTTGATGATATTTTCCTACCTATGTAACTTTGGAAAACTACAAACACTTGCAGGATTCGAACACGGGTTTCCAGTGGAGGCGAGAGGTTAGAGAAGGGATGTATAAATCACGTGTCTATCTTTAATCACGTTAATTTAGTTATTAACGGTACTACCGTTTATTGGTCATTCATCAGTCAGTTTTACGTTAATATATATAGCTCCCTTCATAATTCCCGTAAACTGAACTCAATTTAGAGAGAGGAGTTTATAACTTATTTTAATAATGGCTTTGACCAGTGGACAAACCTTCCGAGTTTCGACTCAATTAAAAGTTCCGACCTGCGGTCGAAAGGACCACGACTATTAAAATAACGCTATTATTAATAGTGATCCGAGATGGATCGTTAGGGTTACAAAGAACAACATAAAATACACCGGACCTGCTACACTAACTGTAACTTTCCAATCCAATTTCAATGAAACTGTTCTCTATCGACCGTTCATTCTGGCCCACAAATTATTTCGGGGTACAAAGTGAGGGTCATATAAGCAAGAACGTATTTTTATTTATAAACTTTACACCTTGAGCAGTTATTACTTAGTGCTTTTAACATCTGACTTCAGTACGGAGAGGTGTTGGGATTGAGTCATGGGAAGGAAAGGTAGATACCTCAGAGTTTTTCATAAGATTGCCGAATTTGGTCAGAGTGATAGACACTTTAGACTAAGCTTCTGTAAATACATTTCAGATTATGAGAAGAGATGCGAGCCCAGTATTAGGATGATAATAGGTAGTGATCATGATGTCTCTCTGTTCCTACCCATCCTATGTATGTATATATCCTCAGTGGCCAACAACTCACAAAGAATACAGTTTGTTACTTTCAATAAAAACCTCGCACGGGATAACCATTAAGATAAAGTTAAGCCACTAGAGCATTGATTCCCTAAGTGGTCCAGGTGGACCCCCAGGGGTCCACGGGAGACTCGACGGGGGTCTACGTTGCCGTGACCAAAAAATAGGGGTGCACAATTCGTAAGCGGGGGTCCACGAAAATTTATCTAGTTTTGATACCCTGATTAGAAAAAGGCATTTAAAAAGATTACTTCAATGCAAAGTATATATTATTTATCTATCTTGTAATCAAATTCAAATCTTTTTTAATCGTTTCAAATATTTTTAATCATTATAAATGCCTTTTTCTAACTAGGGTAGTGAAGGATTAAAATGTTGGCTTGACTTCACTTATCAATGTAGGCAGATAATATTTATTTAAGAAACTCAGCGACTTTTACATGTAAAAACTTGCATATTCCATATTCAGTACAACGTGTCGTGACTTGCAAAGCGCCGCCGCACCGCTGCCGCCACCGTTGTCTGCAACGCTTGTTCAGATTTGCAAAGGAAACGAAATACAACTTGTGTTTGTGCTTGGAATCTTGCATGAACTTGTTTG
>PDGT01000099.1:492108-512149 GCA_003671415.1 Megathymus violae | reverse complement strand
CCCCCCTTCCAAACCTTAACAATTTTATGTAAGATTTGGCATTCAGGAGCCAGTAAATAAAATGACTCGTTTGTCGACTATTTACATGAGAATCATACAGATATCATGGAATTTATTTTTGTAGTTTAGTATCTAAAATTGTTTTTTTTTTATTTACAAAAACTCACTCACTCACTTTTACTCGAATTGCAATGTCAACGAACAGGACAGTCCTGACCGGCGGGCGCGCGATGTGAGCCGCGCCGCACAACTTTCCCTAGAGCGTGGGGTTATCGGAGTCGTTAGGGGACATATTGAAGAACCCTAATCAAACGTATAATTAGGTTCAGAACACGTGCGCTCGTCTAATTGGTATTTCGGAACTTCTGCTTCAAGTCGTGAGTGAATCTTTACTGTTCGTGCTTTACATATTGACGCTGTGTTATTACAGGCGTAATTCGTTTTAAAACTATACAAAATCAACGATATGAAGTAAAGTGCTAGCGCTCGTAATGCTGTATCACGGGTTAGATTCCGGGACATTTATGTGGCAGATAAATATTTGTTCCCTGGTCATGGGTGTTTGTAATGTCGTATTTGTGTATGTCCATGCCGCCCGCAATACAGGGAACCCTAGTTCGGGGGTGTGAATGTGTAAACGTTTATGTTATAAAACATGTTGTTCATGTTGGTCACTAACCACTGTCTGTCCGGACTCTATAGTGTGATGGAGGGTTTTCTAGAAATTCTCAATTGTATTCTTAAACGTGTCCATATTAGTTTGGGACATGTTATCTAAGACGTGCAGCGTGCGCGATAGCTTGTTACCCAGCTGGTAAATACGTTGAGCGAATTCAATTTGATTTCTCGTTTATTTTGAGTTTTTTTTGCTATCGCATTCTTTTATAAAATTCTCCGAGGGATTTTTAAAGTTAAAGCCCTCGAGTTACCTTAAATACCTTATGGCGAAATGTAGAAAATATTTGAGCTATAAACGGCACAGAATTCGATAAAAACTGAGCGTCGAAATTCCTAGCATTTCGATACTCTGTCGCTAGGTGGCGCTGCAGTCGCGCGGCCCACGACACGGGGTTATTGATCCGTCGTTTTATTTTCCAATCATCTAACACAACGTCCACTTTAAGATTGCTCTCAAAGAAATATAACATTAAAATAACTTCTAACAACTAACAACTTTTATCATAATTTGAAAAATATTTTTTACATTTTTAACTTATCACCTGTTGTAAATACTTTAAGATCGATATTCTCTACACTCGACACAGAATGTGATTAGATAAATTGAATTGAGGATAAAACTCATGTTTATGCGGATAATGAGTAGACGGGCCACGTGATGGTAAGCGATCACCGTCGTCTATGGTTATCCGTAATTACAAAGGCATACCCGCTTATTTCTTATTTTAAGTCGCTGTAACCGGGACACGAGGAAAACATTTCACATTTTATTATTGATTCTAGGTGGTAGCTGGTCAAGCAGGTGAAAACCCGACCGTCATGCATGAATACCACCGAGGCTAAATCGTGTTGCATAGGGCTCAGTGAACTTCAACACGAGGGACCATACAACAATGTTTCCTTCGCTGTGCCTCCGAGAAGGTCGGTTTGGACTTAAGATCTCCTTATGCTTCGTATATCTATTTGCAATATTTCTACGCTGAAATATTTTTGTACTATCATTCGCATAAATTTAAACAATAAATTTTCCCTCTCCTTCTGTTACGCGGAATATTAATATATAATTAAATAACTGTTTATGACATCACAGAGCCGCAGAAACAGTTACCGTTTCACCGAATCGCCAGTTTCAATCGGTATTTGGCCCACTTAATACCTAATTCTTTAGAATCCAGTATACAAGATTCGAAGTCACAGACCTCGGGTCTCATGAGTTAGCGCGGCGTTCTGAGAAACAAGAGATCTTGGAGATCGATGCGGGGATAGACAGTTAGGAGGAAGCGATAAGCGATAACGAATTGGATAAAACTCCGTAATGTGTGATATTTCTATGCGTGAACATGCCTAGTTGGATAATAATGGAAGCTCTATCGTGAAGTGCAAAGTTGGTTGCAAAGTGGTTCCCTCCATCGATATGCTGAGCCTCTAGTGCCGGTGCGTCCTATTAATAATGGACCCTGGTGATGGCACCGGGTCTCTTCTGAAGGAGGGCGACTGCGACCTTCGCGACGCGTCCTCCACCACCCAGTTTAATTCTGAAGATACACGAGCACGCATGAACGAGCAGCGTTCGTGGCTGGCGATCAGGTTATTTGGCTGGCTGGCTACTCTTCACTTTCCTTTTACAATCAACCATGATACCATTGAATGGTTTCCGATGGCGAAGTTGGAGAGCTAATTAACAGGAGGGTGTATCACATCCTTATAGTTCAGCAAGGTCTCGGAGATTCTCTAGGTGTATACATATGTATACTTGAACGCCGGTGGTTTTTTCTAAACATCAACGTATCTCATAAAATTCAGTAAAGTTGTCTTGCTCAACAGGAATAAGTGTTATTTCATCCACGTCCACAAGGCTGGTTAAACCCGATTTCGAAGATTTAATATATTCTTGAGAATTTAGCTATTCAAAACTCTTCTCAATATCGGAAATCCGAGTTCAACAGAGGCACTAATAAAGTGGGACTAATTCACTGTCACTAATATGTAAGAAATAACAGCTTTATAACACTACAATATTCTGAATCAATCAGAAAATCTTACCACATCTCAAAATATACATGAATATTTGTTTTGGATGCATCGTTTAATACTGACAGTAAGACCGAAGACATGATTATTTGCTGTACTACTTTCGAATTGAAAAGACTATTCAGAACTCTTTTTAGGGCTTCCGAGAAAGCCAACACTCTCCAAGTCTAGCTTTGATCGTTGAGATAGCCGCTTCTTTATTTATTGGCTTTAAAATAATAATAGGATAGACCAAATTATTTACTGTGAATTAACGTGAAATTTCGGTCATATACCAAAATACATGAAGGCACAAGAGTAACACTTAAGATGGTGGTCTTTAAGTATACGGACGTATTTTTGATCTTCCTGGCCTCAGAACTCTTTAAAGAAACATTAGATTACCTGTATCACGATATAATTAGCAACTGTAGTGTTGGGTGGTACCGTGGTGGTAGTCGCACCTCATAAGTCGAAAATATATCCAATTCAACGAGAAAAAACAATTAAGTTTTGATTTCGAAGTTATATCATTGTGGTGTGTACACACCACGCTGATATCGCAAGGGGTCTTTTATGAAACGGGTCTATCTTCCTTTCTAGCCGGCAACGTATTTCTGACTCCCTTGGTTTGGCAAATGTCCATGGGCGGCAGTGATCACTTACTACAACTACTACTCTACTTTGCAGGTGACCTCTCTGCTCGTTTCATAATTCATAGTTACAATAAAACGAGATGAACTTGTTTTGGAAACGTTATATTAATGAGCAGTCCGACAGTTTCATGTCAGTTATATATTGAGGTCTCTCGCTCATTCATAGAGTTTCGCAAACATAACAAGCATTAGATCCGATATCTTTGTTGACAGTAATAACGTAATCGATGTCGGTAACGTTATGGTTAACAATAAGCAAAATATGTAATAACCTTTGAGGGGTTGAGACTATTGTTAGCGAGGCCCATTCGACCCCTCGGGCCTTTGTCTCGCGAACATTTTGTTTACATTATCGTGTTAACATTCCGAGAAAACTTGCATATCAGACATTCTACACGATTAATTTAACAGTGTGCGGCAATCCGTGTTTGTGGACTACGGCTGTTACTCTTTTCATTCTAATGGAAGATCAATTTCATATTGGTCAATTTTTGGATATACATGCCTCATCCATCCTGAAGTGCCAACATACGCGCTTCTGCTGTTGCACGTTACTGAATAATTAATGAGGCGCTGCAGTTGGTGAATGGCGCCGGATCCATGACTAAGTTTGCAAGGGTCTATGCCCAGCTTCATTACTATGGTAACCGTGCATAATGGTAGGGGACCTACATGTCTAGTTAACGTTGTCCTACTAAAATCAGACATGAATTAGTTTTATATGTTTTGGCAGGGTGGGACAAGAAGCAACGAGCTGTGATTAATGTTCTTGTGTTTCCAATGCTACCAGCATTCACCACATGCACCAGATGTCACATGAACAGGAACCTTCGATCTTGTCGTCTTCTCAGCATTGGTGGTAACGCACACGTCATATTTACGACAAGAAATGTACACGTGCAAACAGTTTACTTATTTACGAACTGTTTCCTTTATCCCCATCATCCTTATTCGTAGAAACTTTTAAAACACGAAGATAAATTGAAACATCTTATTACTTGTGTAAAAGTAACTTATCTATCGGCGGTCTAGCAATGGGAGGGATTCAATAAAAATATTTGTTTTCTCAGCGGAATGTGTGCGATGTGAGCGGCCAAGCGGATTGGTTCACAGGCTCGCAGCTAGAGGGCGGTGGGCCAAGATAACGATACTACGCAGAGATATTTAGTGCGTACTCTCAAGGAATATATTTTTCTACTCATAATTACAGAGTGGTTTTATATTCAATGTATCTCCATAGATTCAGCAGTCAACCTCTTGTCGTCGAGAAGAGTTTGCGTGAACTTGGGTATGATTAAAAAATTGTTTAGTTTACTTTATAAATAAAATCAGTCGTTCTCAGCTGTTAACAAGGGCATACGCAACTAACAAGTTTCAGCGATGTCTTCTGTAACTTACCACGAATATAGGTTAGATAGATGGACATTTGAAAATAATGTCCAGTCTGCAACATGGTTAGATTAGTGCTTGTCCAAAATACAGGAGCAACGAGTCACGGCTCATTTAGCTCAAATTGCCCGTGAGGACGGCGGCCGGCGCGCGTGCCGCTGACCTGGCTCTCTGCTCAGTAGCTTCAGTTACACAAATAACTTCCCATGATTTATCACTATTAGCCGAGTGCCTACATTACTTTCTGGATTGTCTGTTTTATTCCTTACTAAACATGACATCTAGTATTGCTAAAAATATATGCCTCAATTCAATTTTATAGCAACTTATTTATATTTTCTAACAAATAACAAAATTGAAACGACGAATTGAAAGTATAACGCTCTTTAAATGTAAGTTTTGCATATTCTTAATTATTAAATGCTACTGTAGTATTAAAGTAAGTAAGTAAGAAATAAACTCATTATATCTAACAAGATACACCGACTGCAGTCTGATTAGTTATATTAGTCGGTAATGGTCCCTCTGTAAATAAGTTCTTATTAATTTAAATTTAAATTTTCAATTTCTCCGCTTAATAATGCAATAGCATAGATTTTAATATAACTTATCTAAATATTTAAATAAGAGCGTACTATTTATAAATTGGTGACCATCTTTTTCAACTTTACCAAAGTTTACGGGGTTCACTTCTAAGCCGGAGATCAATTAAACGTATCTTATTTATTATTTGCCTTGACGCTCAGTAACGTTTCAAAGAAATATCATAAAAGCTTAAGGATAACACATGCGACTGAAGAGCTAGAATCTTTCTCGCCTAGGGTGTGAGCATGGCTGCACAACAAGGGAACGGTGCTGGCATTTTAGGTACTGCACCCACCACAAGGAACAAGTTATGTACACTCATTTTAATTAATTACTTTATTTTTGTAAATAGATATGTAATGTTATTGAACAAAAATACATTAATAACGTATATAAATAAATATTTTTCATGAAACACTCAAAATCCATATTCGATGTAGATACCTACCCGATACCCAAAGGAACCTTTGCGAAGGCCAGCAATTAATATCCCTTAGAGCAATTAATAATAAAGCCTCCACGTCGAACAAGCAACACTCGACATATTTATTAAGAAAACGATAAATCAACGCAATAAAACCCCCCTTTATCCGGGGTTTACCCCCACCCGGCTCCGTGGAATTACTGGTAATACATCACTGAAATGTTTTAATAAGCGCCTTTAAGAGATTTTTAGCTGAGATTCAGATTTTCATATTCAGAAACTGGTTAATGTACTGCCGAGATTGACAGCGTGCCCTTTGAAACGCACAATCCTTGTCGGAACTCGAAATTGTTACAAATTACACGAATTTTTGAATGTAATTTCAGAGGAAAAATAAAACATAGGTGAGAATTGCCGGTGCTATACAAAGAATGATCGTTTAATCTTTTGTTTAAAATATGTTTGTACAGTTACCCAAATACAGAAGCCTGCTTCTAAAATCACTCAAGATTGATTTTACTGATTTTTACTGATACTGATTTTTGATTGTACTGACTTATTTTGAATTGAAAGTTAGGAGTCGGATGTCACAAAGATTTACCACTTGTTGGAGAATACCAAGATTTGCCGCTGGTGACACGAATATCTCTGAGTGGCGGTGACCAGCAACTATTGGACGTGCCGTCTGTTTATTCCGGCTATCAACTTAAAAATAGTTACAATTAACCACGTAGCCTTGTGTTTAACCATCATCATTACAACAGATATCGTTCCACTGCTGGGAACCCACCACGTTGGCCAATCGCAGATTGGCAGACTTCACACACCTTTGAGACCATTACGGAGAACTCTCAGGTGTGCAGGTTTCCTCACGACGTTGTCCTTCACGGAAGCAGCTGATAATTGATACGCACATCGTTTGAAAAATAGAGGTGCGTTCAGGATTCTAAATCGCGTCTCCCGTGGGAGACCTACATTCGAACCATTACCGCTGTGTTTAGTACTCCGCATCGTTTACCGTGTTATAAAAATAATTTCAATCGCGCACTTGTCGTTTCACGATAACAGTGATAGGAAATTCAGTCGGACGAGTTCTCTCTGTAGCTCTTGGCTATAAGCTAATAAATACGTACACATTGAAGATTACGTGCACTGAATCCATTTGCCGTTCCGGATCCCGTATTCCCAATGCGACTGAAAATATTGTTAAATTATACTCCGTACAGGGTATTAAAATTTTACAGCGCCGATGGCCACCGGTGCTTTTGCAGTAAACGCGCATTTTCGGAAAGTTATTAAAATATGGCGATTGAATTAAAAATAACGTAACACACTTTTTCATTATAACTGCGCGATATTTTTTGCTTCCGCTCTTATATTGCATTGCACTTTTTCTATCGTAACATCAGACATTGGAAGTGTTCCATAGTTTGGACACAATATTAAGTTAGACTATAACCATAATTAAGTTTTAAAGCTATCGTAGCTGCTAATTAGACGTGAACCTTCAATATATATATCTATACTACTATACAAATCTGTAATGTCTCTCTGTCTGTACATGTCATTGTTTGTACTCAAATTTCATGATAAATATTCGTTTTGGGACTCACTGACATCAATTTGATCATTTTGATAGTTTTTGGCCATCTGTCTGTATGTTTCGTTATAACTTAAGAAAGACTCAAACGTGATCGCCCAGATGATAGACTATATAAAATATCAGTAAACCTAATGATGTCTAATGCAGGCAAAAAACATATAATTTTGAATTGCTTACAGCCAGCAGCTTCATCCAGCTAGAAGCTTTTGACTTTTGTTTCACATAGGACTGGAGCACTATTTGAAGTCGATATAGAAAATATATGTTAAATTCCGCATAATTGACGATGCAAAATGCGCCGTAAAAGTCATAAAAAGTTTTTATGAAGAGCGATACGTCGATAGAAAAAACGAAGAGATAAAATGTAGAAGTGGAAAATAGAAAAAGTAAAATTCGGCGCGAGCAGATAACGAAGTGAAGTGTTTGCTCGCGGCACTGCCGTGTCGATCGACTCACCGGGCATGGATGTGGCATTACATGGGGAAAATATCATATACAAAGAAAGAAACAACATTAGAAATTCAGAATTTATTCATATAAAGACCGTTGAATGCATGTCGGAGCCATACATTGAAGAGATTAGTAGTGGGCATGAATAATTGGATAATTTTATGGGCAGCAAAAGTATCTACTTGTAAATAAATAATTATATTATGAAATATAAACTTATTTCTGAAGTCACTCAATTCGAAATAGCGCGTAACAATTTTCGTTTAAAGTATTTCGTCGTCATTCTTCTATTATATATATCACCACGTAATAAAATATAAAAATAAATATATGGAAGCTATTTTTTAAGAATTTACACTCCAAAAGTGTATATTCATGTACAAACGGGTATCAAGTATCACAGGCAATGAAAATTTGCAGTTTTCAATACTTAACTCGTTTGATTTGTTGTTTTTAAATAATTAATCTTTCGTAACACTTGTACCCGTTCTCTCCATTACATCGAGCTCGCCCTGCAACCTTACGTTCTATTTCAGTTGTACGTTTATTTCAATTTTTTTTTGTCATCGTGATCCTAATTGTTTTTGCGTACTTTTTCTACGGCTCTAAGTATTTGATCATATATGAAATTATGTATTAAAGTCAATAATCTCCAAGTAATATGGCTATGGCACATGACATATACTGATATGAGTACATTATCAGGATTCTATATTTACCAATAAGGTACGAATCTCTGGAACAAAGAAGAGTATGTAGAAGAAACAAATGAATGTCTAATGCAGTTTGTGGTGAAGAAAATTTTCAGAAATAAACTATCAAAACTTTGTTTTTTTTGCATTTTTTTTTTCAAGAGACTATGTACCAACATGGAAGTCTCTTATACCACAAAATATATGACCCTATTGTGCCCTATTACCAAATTAAACTTTTCGTTAAGATCACTGGCTCCATACAATCTAGTTATATTTCTGTGACTCAATGACATCATATTAATGACATCACATTGATAATGATAATTTTCTAAGATTCTCGAGATACCGGAATATTAATCGGGAATTGCCACGTCCATAACAAATTTTAAATTCATTATTAATCTTGAAGCTTGAAGGGTGCGACATGCGACGTCGCCCGCGCATATATTATGTATGCTAATTTATTGACAGGTCAGCGGCATCCTGCGTCCTCTGTGCCCCGGCAACACCGGGGCACGAGTGACGAACGTTAAACAAATAGACGCACTTACGACAACCGGAACGGATCCGAATCCGATCGACAAAGTTCTGTATGTATGTACGTTTGGTGAGTAACATTGGCCGTAGAACAAGCTTTAGATTGGGAGGCTTTTATAGTTAAGATCGCGATTGGGGCATAGTCTTACAGCAGTATGATGGTCTAAGCAGAGTGATTGGATTTGGCAAGTACACAATGAGATGGGATTACATTAAGTTTCACAATGGAGTGACGTTAGCCTACGATAGATGATAATGATGATGATAATGAGTAGACTTGTTATTATGTAAATACAACGACCACCGCTAACGCGTTCTGGTCTCCGGCATCGACCGTTTTTTTTTATGTAAATGGCGGGCAAACAGGCATACGGTCCACCTGGTGGTAAGTGGTCACCGTCGCCTATGGACACGTGCAGCGTCCAAGGAGCTGCAAATGCGTTGCCGGCCTTGAAGAAGTCGATGGACACTGTTTTTGAAGAACTCCATATCATAGCGCAAAGGGAATGCCTCTGGTAGAAAGTTGTTCCAAAGCTCGCAGGTTCGTGGCAGGAAGGAGCGAGAGAAACCTTTTGCGGATGGTGCGATGAAGGAGGAGGAAGGAGGTGGAGGGAGGCACCAGGTTGAAAAGTTCTTCGGAACATTCACCATAGTAGAGACGGTAGAGGACGCATACGGAGCCTACGTCTCTCCGGATACTTAAGTCCTCGAGGCCGTCTGTAAGATTGGGATCGTCGACAATTCGAACAGCACGCCGCTGTATGGAGTTAAGAGGGCTTAGTTGGTAACTGGGTGCACCGGCCTTGCTGAGAATTTGTCTCTAGATCCCTTTTATTACATCGACATCGGAACATTATAGAAATATCAGGAATAGGTCAGTGTTTTGTAACTTAGGCTTAGGTTCCAGTGATCTAAGGTTGATAAACATGAGCTTGCGATTCAAATATTTCTAAATTACTTTGTAAGAACGAAGCTACAGGTTCATCGAGTTTTAATGGAACATTTAATATAATGGCCTTCATGGACTGATATACACAGTGATGTTTTAGGTCAGTTCTTATTAATCGACATGGAGCAAGTTTTATGGGGAGAGAATTGAAAAAGATAAGTATAAAAATGGAAATAATCTGAACCAGGCTGTAACTGAGCAACTGCAAAAGACACGCTCAAACTTTGGCGTCCCGATCAAACGACGCAAACAATTTGACAATTAGCATGTTATTTAACACAAAAACACTAATAAATATTTAACACAAAAACGCTAATAAATAATGATTGTTTCTCATCGATATACTTATTCAGGTACAAATTCTGTATCAAACTACAACTTCTTTACGAACTTGGAAAAACTGCACACTCATTTTTCAGTTTATCGCGAAATAATTTTTATTTTATTGATCCCGGCCATTGTGACGCTCGAAACTCACAACCGTATCGACGGTACAGTCAAAGCATTTTTTCTCCTTTGTCATCAGAATCAAACAGTTCCAATTTACAACTGTGTATTCAACTCTGTTATATTTATGTAAGTATATAAAAGGTAATTGAACGAGGGCCGGCGTCGTGCGTCGTGTCGACAGACTCCACAAAGGTTGAGACACCCAACTACCGCAACATGTGACATTGACGAAGGCAAACGATACAATTTGGACAACCTATTTCATTTTACGAATGTTCTAAGTGTTTATATATATATTTTGATGTATTTTCCGTACAAGAAACAAATAAGCTGAAGGCTGTATCGGTTTGTGTTTACTGCGCAGGTCCCAGGCGGTAATGTACAGTTGGCGGGTCGATGCTCAATTTTGGTAATTATTTATGTGACTCGTTTGTGTATATATTATCTATGCTGCGGACATATATACTATCTATGCCTTATGAAGGGATGTATTTTATTATATTCCTAGCTTTGGCAATCTTGGAGTGTTGTTTATCGGAAAAATTTATTGAGCACCTAATATTGAACACAGTCAGGGATTGAATGATTAGTGGCAAAATTTCAAGAGCGTTTGCTTCTTGAGGGGCACGGTACCGTTTAGTACTTAGTTTAGATGCAATTTATTTCACTGACTCATATTGGAACGAGGTTGTTGGATTATACTATGGAGTCAATTTGATGAGTCCGCGGTGTTTTAACTGTAACGGGTATTCACGATTTTTGTATTTTATGCCGATATTTCGACTTAATTACATAACATTTGACACGGTAATGACTACAAAGGCTGTCAACTTTACGTTCAAATTGTTTTACATCGTAAAATCGGAAGAACTCATTCAAGTTAACATATGTAACATTCGAGATGATATAAATAAAAAAGGTTGTGTGCAAGACGTGCGCATATTTAAAGTGACACTTCTCAACGTTTGGATAGTTAAATTCATATTCTGTTCACTTATTTTGATAAGGATTAAAATTAAGTGTATAAAGAATGATTCCACTTTCATCAAACTTATATGAAAATATTATAAATATAACAAACATGTGGACTGTTTCAAAATAGGCGTCTTCTCTAACCTAATATATAACACAAATGCGCATTTGTAAGTAAACACGCACTCGCTTCGTTAACCAATATATGAGATTTTTTTTACCTCATATAAAACTAAAAATAATATGTGCTCTTCATCGGAGTGCAGTGCCATCTATGCAATTATATTGGTACTAAAAAACGTTACAGGTTCATCGCCCTAACTCGTGTGTCATGACCTTGAATTTTTACTCTCAAGCGCGGCTATAAAAGTTGGATATGGACATTAACAATATTTTTTTTTTGCAACATTTTATACTTAAATTTCATTTGATTGATTTTATTTTCATTACTCAGATGGACAGCATTGCTGGCGTCACGGTTAAATATTCGCGGGGGCCGTTCGAGCTAAGTAAAAAGACTTCTCTGTTTTAACAATAATCACAAACAAAACTTGTAACAGTTTCTGGCAGAGAGGCATTAGTCTACAGCACGGTTGAAATACAAGTAAGGCCTGCCGTAGCACCTGTCCCTCAGCTAGGCTTCGTTGTAGAACGAGTATTTCCAATTAACAACTGTATTCATTACTGTCTGCGACATGTATGCAGGAAAATTTGCAACAGTTTTCTTTAAACAAACTTAAACCACGATAATACTATTACAGTATATGAAACGGCGTAAGTTTCAACCATACTTCAACTTTTATACTCGTTTTCAGGGAGCATATCTCATAATATCCACGGTTCATTCTTAACACTGGAAAACTTGTAAGTGTAGAAGTGTTGGAGAATAACACTGCAATCTACAGTTGTGCGGCGTACTGAAGGTTATGGGTCCCGAGGGTGTGATGAGGGGATGTGTGACTCTTAGCTCTTTATCCTGGAACGATTAATCTTATTTATACTGCGAGGAGTCCTAGACGTTGCAGTTAAAGAATATTATGCTTTTAGCGAGTTTTCAGTTGTTTTCGTACACGACAATTTCATGCAGGAAATTGTAAAAATATGAGTGGAAAATATAAAATTATATTATTCATATTTCGATTTTAAAAATAACAGCCAGCACCTGCCACTGAGTGGTTATTGTAGCCCATTGACACGTACAACAGACGTTAATTACTATACGGAAATCGTAGGTAGCCTTCCGTTGCATCGCTTCATAAATCTTATACCGTACGTTTAGGAATAGCACCGCATTATTTAAGGGATTACGTTTAGTTGTTTATACCTGTAACTAAGGTAACACTTAAATATTTGAATCAATGCATATTTTAAGTTATGGTTTTTGGTGTTTATCTTGTTGGTGTAACTTATTAAATAAATAAATTGGTTTTTGTGGTTCAGTCAAAATGTTATTTACCCTTTACGAAGCTTTTAATTTAATAATAACCGACTAACAATTAAAACTTAAAAAATACAATACAACTATTGTTATTGCGCACTGGTAGTTATAATTAACAGATTAAAAGGAATGATTTTTTACAAAATTCGGTCTTATCGTTAGACAGAGATCTCTACCAGACAACTTTCGGGTATAAATTTACAGTATTTTAAATGACGTCCGTCATTTATTTGTCTGTCTGTCCAGACAGCGTGGGGTTAATTAGGACTACTTTTACACGAAAGCCTGTACTGACACATCTATACTTCTTTGATTCATAAGACGGATCCCATTTTTCATGTGTATTTAATCTCTGAGGATTTATTAACATTCGCTACACAAGGCTGATTAAATTGGAGTATGAGGTTTTTGTGGCAACCTAAACGTCTTAAATTATTGAATTTAGTAACTATCTCATAACGGTACTTGTTACTAATTAGTTGCAATTGGCAGTCGACTGATGTGGGAGAACGTTTAGTGAATTTATCCGTCGGTGATAAAAGGCCGTATTGATAATATTAACGATTGTATCGCGACAGCAGCTGTACCGGCGACGTAGCGGGATAGCCGCCGCCATGCAGTTTATCTATCGCTTTTCTATGATTAATGTTGTTACATTAATTCATTTTGTTTGTCACAGGGTAATGCTTCAATTGTAATTTAAAAATTTCGCGACGAAACAAATTCACATACACACACCTGAATTAGAGATGCTGTGTTTGACACCACAAAAACTTGGACATAACGAAACGTTTGCCTGTCACAAAAACTATAATAATAAATAAATAAGTAAATGTTCACACACTCACACCCCCGCAGTAGGATTCCCTTGTTTTGGCTGTGACATGAACATACACAAATATAACATATAAATGTATTTATCGTTTATTACTATATCATGTGCAATGATGTTCGATTTATTTTTCCCTTTTTTCACTACTAAATGCGTTTACGTATTCCACCCTCGGTTGGACAGGTATGTGCAACCCGCCGGCAGACACGGTTAAACTCACCATTCCTTTATCTTCACAGTTAGTGATGCATCGATAACATTATCGCGCTCCGATAACACAACGAATAAACGGAATAACACTACAGTACGAAAGGTACGAGTAAGTTATCCTCAAATCCCTCGCTATGTTCTCGAGTAGCTTATTCGACATCGTACCGATTAAATCGCCGCGTCGAAATACCTTATTAATGACCAGTTCCACACTCTCACTTCGCTTTGGGATAAATATTCCTTGCGTTGCGTTTGCAAATAGTAAATTATGTTATTCGTTTCATCAAACGAGTAATACGTTTTATATTTACGCAGTACTAACGTTTTATGGGTCGGTTTTTGTAGTTATTTATTGAAACGCAATTTTATTTACTGACCTCTTAACACAACTTTCGTGGATTGAATGGATTTATTTTCCGAGTCGAAAAGTATCCCTAATGTTGACCCATGTTATCATTTCCAAATATGTCAGGTGACTTGTATAGTTGTTCAGTAAATTTCACGTAAAGAAGTAACAGGGATACCTGTTCTATACTACTGTATAAATCTGTTAAGTCTGTCTGTACATTCCGTTATTTCGTCAATTTTCATGATAAATATTCGTTATATGACTCACTGAAAATAATTTGACCGTTTCGAAAATTTTCGTCTGTCTGTATATAGTATGTATGTCCAGTTATAACTGAAGAACGGCTTGACCGATCTTAATGAAAATTGCTATGTAATAAGAACACGTGATTGCACAGATGATAGGCTATATACATATAATGTCAGTAAACCTATGTATAATTAATCATTCAACATAAATCTTATCTACATTAAAATTTGAACAACATTATTTAGACAACAGATTTGGCAACATTATAGTTTTGTCACTCGTATAGACAAATCGCAACAGATTTGTCACGCCGCACGTGAAGTGTGCCGGTCGTAAAGTCGAAGGACGAGATGGTACATGACGCGACACTGGAGTATTGTCCCGAATATTTGTTACTTACATATTTTGGTTCTTATGAAATAGAATAATTCTGTTTATATGAAGGTATCGAAGAGGAAGGTATTTGAATGTCGCGTACCTTGTGTGAAGACGTTCTCGGGGTTAGAATTCTTTTGTTGCTTGAAAATGATTTTATTCAAGAAAGGAATGATCAGGAACGCTGTAATCCATTCAAACGATTGGATTTGTCTTAATGAAACAACGTTAATATTTCAAATCTAGTAATAGGATAGTATGAGTAAAATTGTAACTTAAAATTTCATACAATTTATATAATTTTTAAGCTAAGTAACTTCAACGAAAGCCGTATTGTGAAATCCTCATAGGCATAACTGTGGTACCCGCTAATTTTCAGAACGTCTCCTCTGCGGTCAGAGTACACTGTGCAACAGTTCTAGAATTTACAGTAGATTATTATCCTAATTACACTCTAGATCTAGACTCAACTAATTTGACGTCACGCTGCCGTCGTCGAGATAGACTACACTAGCAAAGAATGAATGTTCTCACGATTCTTGTCTCTTTCACACTTGTGGCGAGACACGCTATACGGTCAAAGTCGTAGGTATTTTATTATTAAAGATGATAATATAATATTAAATTGATTTATATTATTATACAATTATTATTATTATATAACTACATAATTTTCACTTTAAATATTGTGAGTTCAGTATTATGGTGACATGTAACAGAACCCAGAACTTCGGTGGGTACAAAATGTTGTCCATAAGGCTCCAAAGTAAAGAATATGTAACCTTCATCGTCATTCGTTCTAAAACCGTAATTTTCAACTAAATTTTCTATCCGTGCTGTACTTTTTGAAAATACTACGTCCGGACAGACAGCTGTTTGTTAAACTACGTACAAGTAGGTTTTTTTACAGACAGACTACCTGATGGTGAGTGGTCACTATGGCCAATGGGCATTGGCAGCACCAACGTAACGCCGGCCCTGGAGGAGAGCTCTTTTTACCTCTATTTTGAAGAACTCCATATCACAGCGCTCCGGGAATCCCTCAGGAGGAAGTTCGTTCCACAATTTGCATGTGCGCGGCAAAAAAGGTAGTGGTGATGATATCATACAAATACATGTTTGTTAATGTTGATTGATTATAATAATATAAAAATGAAATTATGACGCATTCTATAAAATATTATGACGTAATCTTTGGATTATTTTACCATAAACGATCCAATCACTTCGATACAACCATCGAGACGGATGAGCTTCCTAAGTGTACACGGAACAAAAAACGATAAAAAGAAACATTCACCCAAACATCGGTATTCGTTTGACACGAGATAGTAATAACACGAAATCGGTTTGCACATTCGTCACAAATCCACGCCGAGGTCATTAGGCGATGGAAAACAACCATTACGCCCGTTTTGGAGAATTGATTAATTGGGGAAGGACATAGGCGAGCGGGGATCGCCATAAATAAAAATAAAATACGGCGCAGCCCCATGTTAATTCCTTTCGGTATTCCTGGGGGATAACTGTAGTCCGGCCCGCGGTTTGGATCTAAATCTTCCACGTAGTTGACACCTACTTTACTGTCGATATGCGTTAAGTTGTTGCGCGAATTGGACAGCTGGTGCCTTTAAAACCATTGATTTATACAACTATATCAATTTGTAACTAGGTCACTTATTAATTCACACTAGTCGTAGTAGTACCAGCAGTGATTTATTACTAGTATTTAGGACTTGTCGAATTATGTAGAACTGGTTCTACCACTTTCAAATATCAGACTTATTGTTACATAATAATAGTTATAAAAAGTGTTTATTAAAAAACCTTTTCGAAGTGATTATCCGTGGGGTTCTGCATTTAAAAATCAACCACAAAAGTACTTTATGATTCTACTTACAAATTTCAGGTAAATAATTCATGTAATAAATTTTATACACATTGGATAAGCAATCAGAAGCGCACACGTCTCAGGTCTCAGCGACACTGTACGCTAGAATGTGAAAAATACTCGAACCGTTTCGAGAAACATCTTCATCAAGTTTACAAATCGTACCCACGATAAAAGATTGCTACTCACTTTTGACAGGCGCTTCGTATTAAAACAATTTTAATAATTTGAAACTTTGTGTTTGAGTTATTTGTATTAAGGTTTGTTTATAAGAAAAAATATAATAAAACCATAAAAAAATCTTGTATCTTAACGTAAATGGTAAATAACGTGTTTCTTTCGTGGGATATAAGGTATTTGACTTTGAACCGTAATCCTTATGTCAATAAAAACATAATTGTATTCATTGATAGCTGGACCGATTTGATTATTTTTATTGCAATGTGGTAACAGATTGATTTAACAGTGAAGACAAATTCGTCACGATTGAATGTAAGGCAGATGTGACCGCATTTTGAGGTATTGAAATACAAAAATGATTTGTGCTGTGCAACTCGCAAAATTTAATCGATGTTGGCACAAGAGTTAATGGCACTCCTTGATTTCTGAAACAATACCTTACATAAATCCAGAAATACATCAGTTGCCTCCACATGAATGCATTTGAGGTACCTAACGAATGCGGTTCGCGATTATTTCTTACCCACATTTAAGGTAAAGTTGACAAAATTATATTACGCACAGTGCGACATTTCCGCATAAGACACATTCATATCATAACCCATTTCTCACCGATATGAGTTTGGATAACAATATGGCATAACACTAATCAATGGTTGTCGCTTATTCGAACTAAAAAAGATTTCTTTAAAAATGTTTTCGTCTCCTTATTGACAGACAAACATCATCATCCTCCTGCCCTTATCCCAATTATATTTGGTGTCGGCGCAGCATGTATTTTTCCTCCATACTTCTCTATCAGCCGTCGTCTCACTAGTAACTTCCATTCTAGCCATATCATTCTTCGCACAATCCATCCATCGCTTCTTTGGCCTTCCTCTACCTCTATAGCCATCTACGTTCATACTTAATACCTTCCGTACAACATGCTCTTCGTTCCTCCGCACAACATGACCATACCATGATAGCCGGTTTCCGCGTAGGTTTTCGGTTACCGGTGCAACTTTCATACTTCCTCTTATGTACTCATTCCTTACTCTATCCATTCGCGTTATATCACACATCCCTCTTAACATTCTCATCTCAGCTGCATGCAGTTGTCTTTCATACATCCCTTTTGTGGCCCAACATTCTGATCCGTACAAGACAGCAGGTCTGACCATGGTCTTGTAGATCTTCCCCTTAAGTATAAGGGGAATAGGGGGGTCGCAAATTGTCCTCGTAACCTGCCGCCATTTCATCCATCCTACATTAATTCTGTGCGTAACTGTCCGATCTATTTCGCCATCACATTGTACAAGTAAACCGAGATACCGAAAGTCGGAGCAAACTGGAAGAAGCGCACTGTCGAGCGCTATGGCTTCAGGACTGGAGAGACCGCCGAAATCACAGAACATGTACTCTATCTTGGTTCTGCTCATTTTCAGGCCAACATTCTCCAGTTTCTGTAGCCAATCCTCCAATCTGCTCTGAATCTCAGGTCCATCTTCTCCAACCAGAACAATGTCGTCAGCAAATAACATGCACCAGGGTGCCTCCTCCTGTATGTCCGACGTCAGAGCATCCATTATCAACAGGAAGAGGTAAGGACTCAAAGCCGACCCTTGGTGCAAGCCTACTGCCACATTGAACTGGTTGGAGTTGCCAGCAGACGATCGGACATATGTACAAGCATGCCTGTACATTGCACGAATTAACTCCACATATTTTCCAGGCACCGCTTTCTTCTTCATGGCCCACCACAGTACTTCCCGAGACAGACAAACATACATTTAAATTATATAATTATCATTAAATTGTTTTTCTTTATTTACGTTTATTCAGTTTTATTATTTATTTTTACAGCGTACTTTGAATTGTATAATTACATATCAAAAACAATTCTATGGCATATTGTAGATGTTTTGAGATTTGTTGTCAAATAATCTCGGCTTGTGGGGAAGAATAAATAGCTATACGATAAATTACGAGTACATATATGAACCCCATATTCAAATTAGTAAATGACTATGATGTCATAATTAATGAATTATGCATACCCTGATGTACACAGTTAATGAGTACAATTAGATCGTTATGTACTATCTTTTATATTGAACGGGGGCTGACTGTCTATTTATCGCGCTTTGCACAACGTTATCACTGTGAAAAGCTGAAATTATGAAGGAAGATTATATTAAAAAATTTCGGCCTCCCTAAAAGGATTAGTAAGTATTCAACTCAATGGACATGAAATGAGGCGTAAACAATTATATGGAAGTTTGTGTTCGGCGTGTGATCAGTAATTTTGAACAAGTAGCTACTATAAGTGTTTTAGATAAACTCCCAACGTTTATAGTTCTCAGAACAAACTTGATCAGCTCTAGTTAAGCAAGAGCTCTAAGTTACTACGAGTTAAGTACCAATTGAAACAAATAACAATTTACTAAACAGTCAATTTGTAGTTACACTCAGCAGAGTTCTAGAGCCTAAAATCAACTTTGTATTGTTTAAGAATTTTTTTTAGAACTCGTGTTTGTCCTTCGGGAAACAATAATCTGGTAAACAACGCGCAACTCAGATAACAACGCTTCAAAGTTTGAAGATATTTGAAGTGAAGACTGCTGTGATGACCTTTGCTACAGGGATATTTAAATGTATTAAATGTTTACGTGATCGAAGTTAAGAGCGTCTGATAGTCTACATTAATAAATATTATAAAGAGTGAGTATATGCGGAGTGCATATATGCGGAAATCTCCGGAACAACAGTAGGTACCTATTTCTAAAATTATTTTATTATGTAAAAGGTACATTATTTCAGATGGACATACAAGCAAGCTATGTATTATGTACATATAAATAAGCTAGAGCCATGACGATATAAACCTTATTTAATACTCGTTAGAGATTAGAATGCGTACTACGAAGATTTTTCTTCCACAACGAGGTCGGGGCAGGCCGCTAGATAATATAATCAAGATTATAATGAATATTTCTTATTCTATTATTCAATTTCCAATTTATATTCACGAAGAACTTGAATCATTTTATTCACAAATGATTATGTATACACCGATAACATTAATGTTATGTTGGAACTGTCACTGGTGAGCAACGAGAGTTGAACGGTCCGATCTC